>JASAOE010000232.1:0-25000 GCA_029964075.1 Patiria pectinifera
GGAAAGAAATCAAATTACGGCCATGAGGCACGACTGCTGGCCTTAAACAGCAAGAAATGCACCAATTTTAACCAATCTGTTTCCAAATTTGATTTAATGTGTATTTCGTGTTTCATTTCCTCCCACTATGTATGAGCTGCATGTAGGTTTTCTCCAAGCTTCTTCATTGTCCTTTAATTTGCTGCAACGTCCATGACATTTGGAGGCAGTGAATTCAAAGGTTTACTGCCATGCAGCATCCTAGTACAAATAATGAGAGGCAGACAATGACTGCACTCTACTGATGGCTATTACAATTTAGAGGAAAGCAAGGAAGGAGGGAGGGGAAATTGAGCATCTTGAAGAAAGATGTTTTTAAAAAATTATCGTGCCATTAATTTATAATTAACCCTAACTCCCTAGGCATTTTTGCCAGGATGGAACCTCAATCCTGCAAAATCCTCCAACTGCCTCCATGTAAAAATGCATACAGCCTCAATCCTGCAAAATCCTCTGTTATTTCTTGGACGGGCGACCACTGCCACAATCCTGCAAAATCCTCCAGCAATCACTGTCAATATGTTGAGGCAGAGCCAGTGACATCTTGGAGCAGTGCGGAGGATTTCAAGAATAATCTAGGCCTAAATTTATGCACGGCTGAGCATACACAACACAAGGTCCAGCCCAAGACCTATATTTCAGAGCTATACTTCACTACATTATAAAAATAAAACAGTTCAAATAAGTTAAGTAATTAGGATAAAATTCCTGTCAAAAGTGGGTTTCCTTTCTTTTTGCACCACCCTGTACAATACCGGGTAAGTGACTGTGTACAAGTGGCCCTTTGATGGGGATTTTGCAAGAAATTAACTGGAACTCTCAACAGAACGTAAAGTAACAATGATGTTGATATTACATGTACAAGTATTCATATCAATTCTGACACCAAATCCTTCCTCAAAAACCCAGCAACTCACATTCCACAACCATACAAAAAAGGACCAGGATTACAAAACAGGAAGGACAAAAATAAAAACAATATTTACTGAAAGAAATACACAGGTTGAAACATTCATTTTTTTTTTTCATTTTTTTTTGGGTGAACAGGAATTTCTCGGTTCTTGCAAAAAGGGTTAATCTGTTGAGGTCATTTCGAGCCAGACACGGAATGTGCACATGTTCCGAGTTATGATTCATTGACAGTCCCACACATGCCGAATGGAGGGGAGAATGTTAGCGCGTAATGATCGCGTAATTTGTTTGCTTGGAAGACGGCTAAATGGAAAATCACTTTATCAATCGGTCCATTGGGGAAACATCTTTTTATCTGATCATATCCATTACATACAAATTTGTCAATGTACATACAATTGAACAGAAATCATTTCTTAACCAACATGCCTACTTACATCATGTACATGTGCGTGGACCATTTTATAAACTCAGGGTCCAAAGTGTGACATTTTTCCTGCTCGGGGAATAAAACATTTCAGAGTGAACGAAGTGACATATATCACTGAACGCCGTTTCAGGCAATCAGACATTTTCATACTTTTAAATTCTGTTTAATTCATTTGGCAATTTAACGTCCAACTTACATGTATTTTTCATTTTCTACATGTCCTAGTACATGTACCTCTGTGACATGTACATGCACGTACGTACATAGCACCTACATGTACATAGCACCTACATTGTCTACATGTCCATGTACAAAGCACCTACATTTTCGTACATAGTATACATGTAGCACCTACATTTTCTACATGTCCTAGTACATGTACATGTACCTCTGTAACATGTACATGCACGTACGTACATAGCACCTACATGTACATACGGTAGCACCTACATTTTCTACATAGCACCTACATTTTCTACATGTACGGTACATAGCACCTACATTTTCTACATGTCCTAGTACATGTACCTCTGTGACATTTAACATGTACATGTACCTTGCACCTACATGTACATGTGTAAGATTCAGCAATGACGTACAGTGTACGTGTACGAGTCCAAATGAAGCATGAACTAAAATAATTGAAACACATGTACCGTATGTCCCGGTACACATGTATTCGTAATGAACCTCTGCCAATTGATTTAAATTTTATCATGACAGTATGTGTGCACACCTTTTTACGGGTAAAAACAGATAAAAAGACATAGGATGTACACACGTATTCTCCTTCAGTGGTCTATTAACAATCAAATGCATCATTCCACATTTGCCTCTGCCACGACTGGATGGAAAAAAAGTCACTTTGCGAACGGCCTTTTAATGTATTTGCAGATCATGCAGTAGCCATGGTTTCTGCAGAGAAGGAAGATTACACATTTTTTTCTTCCCCAAATGGAGAGTAGAAAGGGGAAACCGATCAACAAGGAATAGAAGCAGACTCATCACAAAAGAGTCGTAATCGGGTAACGTTTCCTCGACTTCATGATGTTTTTAGTTTTCTTTTTTTTTCCTTTTTTTACGGAAATGACAAGTACCGGTGGGGTGGCTGTTAAGCAGGTATCGTGACAGCAATTGAGGTTTGCTTTCTGCCTCGTTAACACCACTCCAGAACGCAGCTGCCCCCGTGCACGACTTCAAATCCCCCCCCCTACTCCCCCCCCCCCCCATCTCCTCCTATATATCTCCCGATACAGGGATTTTATTTTTGTTTTTGTTTTTCCTCTTCCTCTGAGGGGTGCCCTGCTTTTCTAGCTGCAACGACGGCACTATTGATCCAAGATAAACAACGCATGCACAATGAGCTACACATTGACCTTTTCAAAAATGAGTTATTTTATCAAAAACGAGGGAGTACATAATGCGCGGGTAGCGTGCATCCATTATGAGCAAATGGGCCATTATCGTTCGTAACTGTCCGCGGCGATTGGTCGCTTGGCTCGGGCACATCACGAGTACCGATAATTTACAGTTATTTTTGGAGGCATTATATCAACGGCACTTGATGGAAATGGACGCTTCAAAGAGAAAAACCGAAAAAAATATGAGCATCTGGCCCGTTCAGGGGCCCTTCAAAGCTTTTAAGCTTTTGTGGAAAATTCCAGTCCTACCCCCTATGACATGACTAACATTTTTTAGAATGTGGAAAGTACACAATAAACCCTATTAGTTTTTTAATCTCGGCCCATGTATTATTCACTGTAATGTCATTTTTGATGAGCGCGCCTTCCAAGTGAGTGAATGCATTCTGTCCAGAGTACATGCTTGATGCAGCATCTGGCCCTTTTATGATGATCGTTAACAAAACCGGCAGAAGCGGCCCAGTGAGTGTGGCAGAGTTCATGGTGCTAGTGTTCTTGGGCAAGACACTTTACCACAATCGCCTCTCATTTAAGGGTAAAGACCAGATTGCTCTAATCTTAAGTTGCTGCATAACACACATCCCATGGCCTGATGAACAGGGGTAATAATTTCAAACCACTTTGAGACATTCTGAAAAGCACTACTCAAATTTTTTTTTAGTTAGACCCTGACAAAATTCCTAGAAAGAGACACAACATATTATGTTAACAGATGGTTAAAGGTATCCCAATTGTACATTAGCTGCTCTCCTTGCCCTTTGCTATAATAAACGCACTGTCGCCGAAGTCAGAAAAGTGCATTCCAGGGGACCTAGCTGACAACACTGACATGTTTATTCCTAATACAGTACATCTCCGTACGTCTTATTCGCGGCCCAACCCCCGGATGCGGGGCCTGTTTAATCCTTTCCAAGCACGTTTATTACTCGAGTCAGGTTCTGCAACGCTGGGCAAGCAAATGAGACCTGACCGGTCGCATCATAGACTGTAGTGGGCTAATGGCAACAAGCTTTCAGGTAGCTTTACAGATGTAGACTAGTGGCTTGTACTATTAATATTTATATAATTTATACCTAACCGCCCCCAATGCTACAAAATACCACTGAGTAGTAACCTGTAGTATTAATTTCTTTCCATACAAGTGTGCACAGCACATGTAGTATTCTGTGGGGTTAGGGTTAAGGCAATCTCGGGAACAGGTTTTTGTAATGGTCCCTCGATCAGAGCCATCTTGGCATTTTGCAGAGCAGTAAGTAGTTCTATTACAACGACCCCCTTCAATTGCAAAAGCATTGTGCTAGCTAATGTTCAGAAAACCTGTCACGGGGCAGTTGCTTTGTACAGTAGTACGCTCAATGGTTTCTCCATTGAAGGGGGCCTCGTGAGCATAGTGTGGACACATGCCTGGATGTCCATGGGCAGGAGGTTTGTCATATTTGAGAGCCAAGTACATAATTTTGAACTTGGTGCAAGCCAAAATCGCACCTCTACCTGTACACACTGTTACTATTCCCAGTTGACTTCAAAAACACCAAAGCACATTTTCTGCAATATTCGTGAGCAGGGAATGCACCGTAACTCAGTCAATGCAACACAAAATAGACCTAAATGTGCCCTCCAAAGTACAAGTACCAGTACTTTGAGGGCACAAGTCTTTCGCTGCCTCTAGGGAGCCACAAAATGAATAATGATGCAGAGAACCACAGCTTTCTTAATGTACTAGGATAATTTACAGCAGTGTGTTGACAACAGTACAACAGTGTGTTAAGTAAAAAGGCTATTCGTTGTACAGGTACATAAATGAAAGTTGCTTAAGGGATTTTCTTGTAGGTTGTGAAGGAAAGGGTATACGAAAAATAAAAACTTAGTGTCTTGAGTGTTGCGCTGGACTATCTTGTGCTAGAACTCTTCCTGCACAATGGTTATGTCCATGTACACAATGTACGTGAGCAAGGTATAGAAAACCTTGCATGCAAGTTTCTCATAAAGCTCTGCACATGTACATGGTCAAGTAAAACACTACAAGTGACCCATCCAATACAAAGGGACAAACTGCCACGAGTAGCAGAGATTTGCCCGATGACACAAGAACACAAGGCGGCTTGTTTTCATTCGCCCGTAAAAAAGAAAACACACCCTAAATGCAAAACTAACAAGCCATGAACCGAAAAATTATACTCTCCGAGCCTGCAGTTTCACAATGGTTTCGTTTGTGGAAAGTATTCCTTTGCTGGATGTGCGATAAATGGTTTTCTTCTTATGCCAAAATATCAGCTGTGTTGTAAGTTAAAAATAGGCATAAGGATCCATGGCAGTTGAGGATCACTGGGGAAAAAAAACAATTTAGAACTATTTTGGGAAAAAAAATTCTTTCGTGAAAGACTTGTTTCCTGTGTTCCTCCAGCAACCTTGCCCTGCTGTATTCGTTCAATTGTAGCCATCTTTTATATGAAATCAATTCTGTTGAAATGCCAACAAAGAACTGTAGAGTTGGACTTCACAAGGGTACAGAGAACTCGGCATTCCAAAGTATTTCGCACAGAAAATAAATATTTTTTTTAATACACAAAATTTGTCGTTCTGCAGTGACAGACAAGTCAAGGCAAAACAACTTTTCCAAAGAGACCTTTTTTCTTTTTTTTTAAATCATTGAACAGATACGCTTTCCCTTCCGTTTGGTGCAGTTTGGCTCATTCAGATACATTTTGCAACAATTCATTCCCAGAGGCAAAACAACTTCATTAAAATTGAAGAAAGTCTACAAAAATGGAAAATCTACACACACACAAAAACACCCGAAACACACCACTGTCTGTACATGTACTTAACCCATTTTATAATCTGTTCCTTCAGTGTGCTCTCAAAAAGTGAAAAATGAATACTAGAACACATTTGCTCGTAAGTGGTTAGAAGAGCATGAAAAGATAAGAAGAAAAGAAAAAAAACTAGAGAAAAAAGCTGCAGCCTTTCGATAGTGGAATGATTTATGACGTACACAGGAAATTCAAGGCCCATTAGAGCTTCCCAAGTTGGAATTTTAACCTTAGAAATTTTTAGCCTGGAGCGGGCCCAATAACGGTTACTATGGTTTAACAATACTGTGATTATTGCTGAAAGCATTAACTTGCGAGAAAGGGTTGGGGGGTTAGAAAACACGTAGGACAAAATATGAAAGCATCATGATTTATGACATTAATTACAAATTGAAGTGGTTGGTGCATTATATCAGAAGCTGCAATGGAGGGGGGGGGGGAGGAAAAGCAAGATTTGATTGAAAATAATACAATTAAGACAGAACGATTGACTTGTTTTTGCTGTAGTTTTGGGAGTGAGATGTTCATTGCCACAAATATTCACACAAAAAAGGTGTCACTGACTATTATTCAGTTTGCTATGGGCTGTGCGAGAACAAGAGAGGGCGCTTTGCTTACCACTTGCGAGAGTCCCGTGGACAGGACACACCGCGTGCGCATACTGGTTCGCGCAGTACGCACGACCAATGTTATTCTGAATGCACACAAAGCCATGACCTCTTTCGCGTGAGCGTCAAGCGTCATTATCAGTGCATTTGAATGTCTCCCCCACTCCAGTGGTCTCCCCCAACTCTCCCTTCCTTACCGTTGAGGGGGTACTTGTGCACGGAGCCACAGACCTTGCCACATTTGAAATATTGGATGTTGTGGTTAGGTGTCGGCAATTTTCAGTAAACTGTCCAGGGCCCAATTTCACGGCGCTGCTTAGCACAAAAATTTGCTTAGCGCAAAAATAGTCTGGCTTATAAAAGCAGGTAACCAGCCAAAACTCCACGTGATGTATATTGCTCGTGATCAGTATTCAGCTGTTGTTTGCTTAGCATGAAAATCACATGGAGTTTTGGCTGGTAACCTGCTTTTATAAACCAGACTTTTGTTGTGCTAAGCACATTTTTGTGCTTAGCAGCGCCGTGAAATTGGCCCCTGTACTGAATGGTTCTGAGTGCTGACACACATTTACATGTAAATTGTTTAGTAAGGGCAAACTAACATGCGAAAGATGCTTAAATGTTTGGGTTGCCTTTCTGTTGCCTATAAAATACATACATATAACCTCACAGGAGACATGGTCTACACGATTACTTGGCTGGACAAAAAAGCATGAGCAAAAAACACATTGTTTTTCAGATTTCATGATTCCAGCAAATATATGGAAAGTTATCGGTATTTGACTTTAACCCTAACAGAACTCAACCCATCAAACCCCAACGGCATGTTTTGTTGGAATCTGTCCGGATGGGTACAGTACCCGTAAACTGACAGTCCTTTACATTGGGTTAGCACACCTCCAGAATCAAAGTCAGAAAATATGTGTAGTTTCCCATATGGTGTTGGAATGTGCCAGGATGGGTATGGTTCCTAGTAAATCATGCTTTTGAATAATGTCCTCATCAGTCAAAAGAACAGGAAATTTAAGGCACAGAAATAAACAAGGTGTACATGTACTACAAGGTTTGACCACACATAACCACTCTCCATTACTGCGCCCCTTGCCTTCCCTGACCTCGAAAGTAATCTAATTTAATGGAGGAGAAAAATAAAATTAACTTGACCACTCGCTAGACTATAGAAAGCAGTACGATGCATGGAGTTGGAATTTCTCCGAAAACGCATCAGAGAGTCGCGACGCATGAAGAAATCAATTGGAATTGCTCGTCTGGTCTTCAGCATCATCTCAAACAAAGGGCCTTACATGTAAAAGCAGCAGGCCCCCTATTGGTTCAATTTGCATCATCGTTCCGAGTGCGGAACAGTATGCATAGATACGGATACCGATCAAGGCCAGTGGACCTGGCTACAGAAACGTAATTGAGGGGACCAGTTAATTGACTTACACATGTTTATATGGAGTAGAAACTGATAGGGACGGGCTGACCAAACGTGAGGCACGGACGGTTTTACGCATGTACGTTTTTGTACACCCTGCCGGACATGTACAGACAGGCCTGGCCGGCGGTCCCATCATGCAGTGCAAATGTATTGGCGAGACCTGGGGATCCGGGGGGGTTCGATGACGTGATGCGTGTTCAATCAAGTATGATTGCACATGTGCAGGTCGCCTTCAGCGAGCTTTTGATTTGTAATTTGTTCTTGATCGTTCCGTCTCCGGTATTCACCACACAAAAAAACACCAAAAATTGAAATACACCCGTGAGATATTTTTGAGGTTTGGCTCCTTGCATTTTGAAAACCTTTTAAACAAAACAAAACAAAGAGAAAGAACTAGAGTAGATATGCATAATTACCCAAAACCTCTTAATATTTAGGGCATTTACCGGTAGCTTGGTAAATCGACCTATAACGGATGACGTCTGTTAATGGGAAACACCATTATTTCAGTACTTTCAAGGAGAAAAAAAATAAATAAATGGGGTCTGAGAGTCAATTTGTTGAGGATTTCAAAGAAGGTCAATGGCTATCATCCATACTTTTACTACTCAAGACGATAAAACACGCCGACGTTTACTGCCAAAGGATTTAGTGAAGTGCAATTACGGATGGGGAAAAAAAAAAAATTTACGCTGTATGTAGTGGGTCATTAAAATATTTATAGAATTTCCGTGCGAGTGCAACGCCCATGCAACCCAGCGATTGCCCAATGAGACCATCATTTGAATGCATGCTCTTCCAAGTTCTAGTGTACTTGCAGAACTGGAATATATTCTTCTCTTTTGGTTCTTTTTGTTTTTTTGGGGTGCCTTTTTTTCATTCGATATCATAATGTAATGTGCACGCATAAGTTTATTCAGTTTGAATGATTGGGTTTTTCTTTCCTTGATCTACATGAATAATCTAGATACATTTTTAAACTGGCATACTTTTTCATGAGCGCTGAACAACGTATGAACATGTACATCCAGTGTTCTTTTGAAAGTTTCTGGGACTCGAACCCACAACCTCCTGCTTACTAGTGCAGATGTCTTAACCACTTGACCATCAAGCTTGCTGGGGGTGGTTATGGGGGGTTACGGGAGGCTTGTTAGTTTGAATCTAGTGGGTGGGCCGTCACTGCGTTATTAAGAAGTTTTTTTATTGTTATGGAATTTGGACTGAATTATGGGGATTTCTACTGTCCTCATAGCACCTTCGGTCCCCATAATACCATGGGACAACACTTGTATAGTCCCCACAGTTACGGAACAAAAATGTGAGCACTGGCATGTGTCCATGTACAGCAGCACTAACTTTAAACACTGCATACACGTACATACACCGTACATAAAAATAATACATTTCCATGTACATGTATATCCAATTCTAAAATACGACGACATAAATAACAAATTTGTAAATCTGGGGAAATGGATTTCATATTCCTGTTTTTTTTCTTTAACTTAATCCTTACGAAATTGCAGAATGAAGGGTCAAGGCAATGCATAAATAAAACCAGTGTCAATTTCAATTTACATGTAAATAGGTTACAACGGGTTCACAGCCATGGCTTCCTTGCCACTCGTGATGAAAAAAAAAATAAAAAAAAATAGAGAGAATCCCTGACTTTGCCCCCATTTCCTGGGATATATTTTATTTCTCCACGGATATATACACTCAGTGTCTGTAGGGATCCAGTCCTCTCATCATTTCTGCAAACTAACGGATTTTGTTTGGCGAAGACAGGCAATTATGGGCAGGATTTCGCCGAGGCAGGCTACTCCACCATAGTCTGATCCCCGACAGATAATGATGTTTACCCAGGCTCAAGGAGACGCGGGCAACAAGACTTTCCACAGCCTCGGAAGGACGAGTGCATGCATTCCGTGCCGGAAGGCCCACGAACATGAATCAATGTGTGTTATATCTATTCCGTCATCTGCTATCAATTTTCCTGCCCATTCGCCTTAATGCAAAGGCCCTGGTAAACTAATCCCCGTTATTTGAATTTCATTGGCGTTATTATATAAAAACAGCCCAAAGGCAAGGTTAACTCTCCCACCCCCCCCTGATTTTTTCTGGCGCAGTGCCAGGCAGCCACGTTGGATGTTGGTAAGCCAGGGACATGTGATACGAGTTGCAACGTGATAGGGATTTCGGGGGTATTTATTTCAAGCACTGACATTGCAAAGATGAAAAACAATATCGCTGAATCCACAAAGAGAAATTAAATTAACTTGGCACTGGCTGTTGTTATCACAAGGGGGGGGGGGGGGGAAGGAACGGGCTTGTTCAGGAACTCGTCAGGCCTGTTATAACAGATTACAACTCCTCATGCCGCACCGATGGCCTACAATCTGCCCCCTCCACACAAGAAACCCAAACCTTTAAATATTTACGAGTTAATAATTAAGTGAAAAGTTTAGATGGAAATGTGGAAAACAGTTTACAGCATGGAAGGTACCGGTAGGTTAACTGAATTCCTGGTATTTGTGTCATCGATAAATTTAAGGTGCTACATTTTTTATTGTGCTGTTACTTCTGAAGTTTGTAATTTGCCATTCATGTTTCATTAAAAACATCATACTATTTGTATTTGTTGAGTAGATTGTTACTATACATAATCACTCTTTGAAGAAGAATACATTGAGATGTGTTTGAAATGCAGTCACATCGGTAAGCGATTTCAATAAATTTGTTGAACCATGGAACCGTGGTCAGAGTGTTTTTTGTGTGTGTTCTTTTTTAACGCTTTTCTTCAAAATGGTATAATGGATATATGAAACTTTCACCAAATACATGTACGTCCAAAATACCAGCCTTTATCTCATTTGCATTTGCTAGTATTTTTAATATTTTCTTTGGGTCCAGACCATTCTGACTCACCCTGTAGACCCCTAATTTATAGAATGACCAATTTTTAAGTAAAAAAAATTATGTTGTACACATATGCAAAAAGGTCACAATTATGTCCATCGGTTGTACATGTATGCAACCGTTCTGTAATTACCACTTTCCCTTCCAAATTTCTAGCTTAATACTTTGCTCACTTGCTAGCTTACTAACTTGCTTACTTGAAACAAACATGCTTGCTCACCACAAGCCTCATCTACATGCTTTAAAAAAATCGTACAGTTTCCAAATTTACAAGTAATTTTGGCCATCTGCCCGCAATTGCTCCACAACCATTAAGCATAATAAGCAATCTTGGAGACATGGCACGCAAAAAGTTACTTAATTTATTATTTTTTTTACAATTACGTTCTGTAGTCATGCTGTTCTGTTTGCTCGAGGCTACACGTTTTCCCTGATGATACTGTCCAGATAGCTCCATATTATATTGACAGTGGATGCGGATGACATAATTGGGTCTGTTGACAGGGGGGGGGGCGATCTCAGAGACTAGCGACAGAGGGGAGCTCCGTGACAATTTGAGATGTTGGAAGGCTACCAATAATGGTTATAATTTTTTTTTTTCAAGATGTTTGGTTGCACATGAGTTTTCCTGGTTTCTTTTTTATTCTTGTTTTCTTGGAAAATAATTGGTTTTTGTACATTTGGTTTGATAGATGTAAACCTTTACAAAAATTTAAACTCCTTTCTTGTCGAATCTCTCTCAAACCTCTTCAAAACTTGCAAATTTCATATTTATTTTAAAGGGCATTCATGTTTTAGATGCAAACATCTAAACACAAAACTACCAAATTATTATAAAATACCTTACTTGACTCTAGGTGAATAACAGTCTCAAGCATCCTATGAAATTATGGCACCTGGTGTGCTGTCATTTTTAAGAAAAAGTGAAATTTTTGTATCAATTTCCAATGATGGTCAGTTGACAATCGTTGGAAAAAGCTTACTTTTTTCAAATACTGCCCCCAATTTATTAAATTTAGTTAGTCAACATTTTGTGTGCAATCGGTTGCACATCCGTTAACGGGTGCACGCCAACTAATATGGTTTGTCTATAAATTGCTCCGTTTCATCAAACGTAGGGTCAGGGATCCAGACTACAAGAACAGCAATTTTTTTCTTGGGTTTTCCAGCAACTCATGAACACAAAACTTCAAACAAGTCAGTGTAACAATATTTACTAGGCCTATACATTGTAAAATACAAACCCCAAATCCATCCATTTCTGAAAATTACAGCTAATGCAAATGTCGCAAGTAAATTTTATAACTGTATCACCGATTTGTTTAATTTGCATACCTTCAACTAAAGCAAAGTTTTGCTTGACATACATGATACATATACTGGCTGTCCACAATGTCAATGTACATCTGATGAATTTGTTGCTTTTTTTCCCCCAGCAATAGGCCCCTTTTTGCACAAATCACAAAAATTTGCCCAAGTTGTGAAATTGGCACCCAAGGGCTCGGTGCAGGCATGTCGTGCCAAGCCAATGTGTTTTCCCCAGGCAGTTTGGGCTGCGTGCACATGTACCGGTGTAGATCAGGTAACAAGACCATACTCGACGGCCGAAGAACGGGACGGACGCTCGGCATTTAGATTCACCGCAGGCATACTTCAGTAATGAATGATTAACGGACGGACTCAGCTGTTACGGAGTGTCATGGAAGTGCCATAGACCCTTGTTGGTAAAATGACGTGAGTAACAGGAAAAAGAAAAAACAGGGTCGGCTTATATAACGAGGTAGTTTTGAAGAGCTTAAAGAGACAGCATTGCCCTTTGGGTCACTGATCTAGATTTTTGAAGCTTTCTTCCCCCAACCCCGCCAAAAATCACCATTAAATTACAATGTACTTTTCGTCCGCTAACTTTTCTCATATCCCACAGAAATTTCCATTAATTCACACTAACCTTACCAATTCTATCAAAATCCATCCCCCCATTTTGGGGGATTTTTGGTAGATAAGCCATGTGAACTACCGGGGTACATCCATCAAAATCCACCAGCACCAGTGGTGGATTTCAATGGATCTGGTCCTGAAGCATTATGTGAAGCAGAGTGAGTGATGGATTTTGATGGACATGGTCTTCTACTTAGTGAAACTACATGTGAGCAGGAAGTTAGGGTTTTCATTTACAAAATGTACGTGTATCGTAGTTTTTGCAGTAACCTACATATGTAAACACGTACACGTATGTGAAATAGCCAGAAAATTTGTTTTGTTGTGTGTTGAACTTTTCGCAGGCCTAATGAGAAATTCAGTAAGCATGACGAAAACACATCTGTGCCCAATTTTGATTGGACAATTGTACTTGTCATGGGTAATGATTCACAATGCAGTTAAGGAATACGTGTATAAACTTTTTTTACCCATACATATTCAATGAAAAAATGACACCACTCAACATTCTGAAATTTGCTACACGTAGTACATTCTGACATCAGTGCATCATAATTTTATTTACATGTAAAAACAACAAGTCGTCAAAAATGTGTGCAAGACTTCAGCTGAAAAACGCAGTGACCCGGGTTCGAATCCCGCCTGGGCCAACATGTGGATTGGGTTTTCAGTCCCTAACTGATTCCTTGGGTTTTCCCTAGAATATCATTCTGAGGTTTTGCTCCCATCTCTAACTGTAAATTCTTCTCATTGTCTTCTCTCTGACGGGTTTCTTCAGGCTTGCGAGCTACAGTGCCAGTAGGGCGTTTTTCAGCAATCCTTGGTTTCATTACCAGAAACGAAGATTCATAACAATAACCTCAGCCTTGTTTCAGGGGAAAAAAACTGTGGCCATAGCCTTGGTAGTGCACTCATCCGTGTGTAATCAGTTTATTCACGGCTTTCCTGGAGCCCAACATCCATACAAGTACTTAACGTACTGGTAGCTAATGTTGATTCATATTAATTTGCCATTAACCTTCACCGCTTTTAACGTGGAGTCAATTTTAACGGTCATGGCGCACTGAACAATCAACCCTCCACTGTATGCACATATGTACCGTATGGCAATTTAAACGAGCATGCTGATTGGTGAATGCATGTGGTGTTTTTTTGTTAATTGCATATTGGAGAAACAAACTGGGGCGGGTCACAATGCATACATGTACACGCATTGAAGTTCAATATCCTCTCTACTACATGTAAGCCTTTGTTTTGTTTTTTTATGGCAACTCCGCGAACATATGCCATCGCACAAACTGTTGCGAGCCAGACAAGGTAAGCCTACTAAAAGCGCACCAAGGCCATATTTCATGGAGTACAGCAGCCTGTACTCGTAAAGCAGGGGGGGGGGGAATGGTATTTGTTTTTACTATTATTTTTTTAACTGAGCTAAATATATCTCTTTTTTTTGTACAAGTTACGGTAGAAGCAGCATACAAACATTGTTCAGTTCAGTTCATTTATTTTCCACTTATTCACTTCATTGAAAATAACAGATCATGTACCGGGTACATGTCATTATCAAACTTTGATTAAACAAGTGGAGGAGGTGAGGTCTCCAAAAAAACAACAGAGCTTGTAAACCGGAGATCCCCTTAAATTGTACATAAAGCTTAGGTGTAACATTTTGATTATTATTATTATTATTTTTTGGCAACCCATTACTCGGCATGATATGGGTCCAATTTTATTCTTCAATTTTTACTCAAAACAAAGAGGCTTTGCTAACTACATATGTACAGCAGCAATTGTGCCATCAACAATTGTACATGTATACATGCATTTTACTGGTCAGTAAGGCACTTCACCCAAAGAGTTTCTGCATTCCCAATGAAAAGCACTGAAGCACTGAAGTGCAGAATTCTGTGATTGGAACAGCAATGTAATTGGGCCCAGGGTTGTATATTTTACAGGCCTGGTAAACACTTTTGTAGTAAATTGAAATTTACTTTTTTAAATGCTGCCCAGCAGGTTAGTCAAAATAAAAGGAATCGGCCTGTGCTTCTATGCAAGTTCACAACTTGAAAAACCTTGAAAATAAAACAAGCTCGTAAAATACCATGCGCCAGGCCCAGGGGCCTAGTAAGTAAAATATTTCTGCACTAGTACACCTTCACAAGCAACCACCACAGCTCGCTAATATCCTCCCAAACAACCGCCACAGCTCGCTAGCTAGGCCCCCCCCCCCTTCCCAGTCGAGGGCACCGAACTCATAATTCATTATTAATCGCTTTGGATTACCATGGAATGGAGTTCTTAAAGTAATCAAAAAGCGGACAAGAGGTTGTATCCAAAAAAAAAAAAAAGACAGGCAATTTTTCAAGTCTGGAGTGGGGGTCCCTTACCACCGGGAGGATTTAATAAAACGAGATGGACGAGGCGCAGAATGACTTGGAGGCGATGGCAGGATTAACGTCATGAATTATACAAAGAAGGGGAGGATGAGGGCACAATATGGAGAGTAAGGGACGCAAGACTAGGGTCGACAGGATGATGGATGCTCGGCCCTCCACCAGGCAATGAAAGGTGCCACACGCTGGCGGTTTGGACCCGAGTACCAACCTTTTTTTGACGGAACCACAGTGGTTGAATGTGTGGGCTGCCCGGGTTTCATTTTTTAGCGCGGTCACTGCATCTGAGTACAGCGCACTAGTCTAATTACAGAGCACTATCACCAAACAGGCGCAAGAACTAGCAAATCTAGTTATGTACTCCGAGGATGTGATGGCATGGAACAGGATCGCAGCAAAATTGGAAAGTTGATTGCAAAACATCGACTTGGGACATTAATCCTATTAAATCTTTGCCAGAAGCTTCCCCAAATCAGCCTTAATCCCACCATGTGCAGTAAAAGTCTCTAATGCATTCCTCGTTTTTGTACTTCTATCAATCAAAATCTAACAAAATCCTGCAAAACCTGCTTGAAGAATTTGATGGACCCTGGTTACAAGTAGTTCGGGTTAAAACAAAAAAAAGTAAGTCTACAAATGGCACAGAGCAAAGTTGGCATAGCAAGGACAAAGGTACAACACATTTTCCCGAATCTTCCAAAATCCATCAATGTGCATAGAGACCCAAAACCCCATTCTCTGCCCTTCAATTTGCAATTGGGCATCATGTCCCATGGAAAGCAGCGATAATTGGGCTCTGCCTGATGCCTCACTCAATCCTACAAAATCCTTCACGGTGCAGGAACTCAATGGCACACTCTTTGTACCTACATGTAGGTACCAAGTTTCAAGGTGAATCAAGCCCCATGTGAAGTAATAGAGGCTGGGCTCTACCTTCCTCAATCCTACAAAATCCTCCACTGTGCAGGAACTCAATGGCACAATCTTTGTACCTACACGTACATGTACCAAGTTTCAAGGTGAATCAAGCCCCATGTAAAGTAATAGAGGCTGGGCTCTACCAGTACCTTCCTCAATCCTACAAAATCCTCCACTGTGTATGACGCCAATGGCACACTCTTTGTACCTACCAAGTTTCAAGGTGAATCAAGCCCCATGTAAAGTAATAGAGGATGGGCTCTACCAGTACCTTCCTCAATCCAACAAAATCTTCCAAAACTCATTGTGGATTTTGAAGGGATCTGTGGGGGGTCTTGGTTAATGACCATCAAGGAATGTTTTCTTACCTTGTTGTCCACTCGGTTCTTATAGGGCCAGTCTCCCGGTGTAACAAATGGGGCCTGCAAGTGACGAAAGATAAAAGTAAAAAGCAAGGTTAAGTACGCGAAGGGCTGCACTCTTGCAACTGCAATCCATGATTTTTTTTCAGCCAATCAAGGCACATCGAAGTGCAGCTTGTATTTTATTAGTACAGGTGGAGAGGGGGGAATAGGCAAACAAGAGTCGAGGGGCCGTTGTTGACATAATTAGATCTTGTGTTAAAAAAGGCTGAAAGGCAAGTGAAGCACGGGGACAAGTGACACTGTGATGCACGTGTATGTACATTTTTCCCAGGTTTTTTTCCACAGCTTCTTTTAAATGCAGACCACTGCACGCGTGTCAGCCTCACTGCTCTGTACCATACAACTCAACATGGCAACCATCCTACATTAACTCTGGAACTTATTCGGGTGAGCATGCCGTGCAGTCATTGCAATACACACAGTCCTAAATTCCTGTGTATTCACTAATCAGTGCCAGATTCTGTTGGGAAATGGGTAAATAATGCCAAGTTGGTCTCTGTTGAATCCAGCAGGAAACAGAAAAAAAGACACAGTTGGATTCTGTTGGATTGAGCATGCCAGTCATTTGATATGTTCAGGTACCCAACAACTGGGCAAGTTGGTTTGTGTGGGACTTTGTTGGATTGAGCAGGAAACTCATATGAGTAAACCGTCGGACTCTGTTGGATTGAACAGTGAAGTACTGGGGAACTACCGGTACCAGGGGGTTAGGGTTAGTAGCGCAGGATAACTTCTTGTTCTACCAACAAAACCTTTATTGAGTCCTCGTGTGACATTTTCGGTGTGATAATATCTCTAGAAATGTATTGTACTTATGTACATGTACCTTTATGGAATTTCTGTTAACCCTTTAGACCACCCCAACTCCATCAAAATCCCCCCCCCCCCCCCCCTTTGGTGGATTTGGGGGGACTTGGTCCAGGAGGCCTGGCGTGACTAAATATTGGTGGAGTATGATGGACTTGGGCCTAATGGCCTGAAGCAGTGCTAGGGGTATCCGATTGATTTTGCCTAGCTTACTGTACAACTATTGTGTTCAAGCCATGTGTAGCAAGTCCATGAATGTCAACTGGTGCGTCAGTGGTGGATTCCATTATGTGGCATTTGATGGAATTGGTCCAGTTCCTAGTAAAAGACGCTAGGGAGTTAGAGTTAAGCAACATAAATACTGCATTAAAAGACTGCTAGCCAGGAAAGCGGGGAAGGGGGATTCTTTCTTGTGATTCCTTATAAACTGATCAACTATTCATGCGAATCAAGGTTGGAGCAAGTGCATCTCCACAAGCCTTTCCCATCCCCCACCCCAACTCCCCGTCCAACTCCTACTCAATCCCCCTAACAAGCTGCCATAAATTGATAAAAATTAATGACAACCTGGAGGCCCTTGCTCAAACATCTATGATACACCTCAACAACCACATGTATGAAAAGGACACACAAAAAAGGAAAACACTTTCGAAAAATGTGCAATCTCAGCGCACAATGAACTCCGGACTCTGTCACGAGAGGTGTGCACTCCAGGCGCGGCGTTTCTCACAATATGGCAAAAACCGAGAGAAAGAGAGAGAGAGAGTGGGTGTGCGGCAAATGAACCAACTAATTAAAAAGTCTAAGTCTATAAACTGCACTCCTGGTAAAGTAATTAATTAAAATGTTGCCACACTGGCAAGAGTAGGGGGGGGGGGGGTTTCTGTTGAAAACACAGCTTTCGATTCGGACTACCGAGCGATGCTCAAGTGAACAGTACACATTTACAAAAAACCCGGAGGTGGCGGACAATGTTCATTATGCGACATCATCTGTTCGTGTTAATAATGAGACCATCTGGTTTTAAAACAAAGAACATGAGCCGCACGTGCATGGGCGCCGTGTTTATTAATCCCTGGAATGCTGAACAAAATGACACGCACATGTGCTAATGACGAATGTAACATATACACATGCTTTTGGTGCCGTAACTAATAGGTTTATTTTTTTTCCAGGGCAGTGGATCGAAGTAATTTTGGTGCGAGAGATTCGGTTATGGATGCTTGGTAATAACAAGAGCTTAAGAATTGAACGAGGAATGTTTTCTATGATTAAACTAGAAATGAGTCCTGGATTTTTTTCCCAGCAATTTTCTACGATACACGAGAACCTGTAGATCTACAATGTACTACTAGGCATGTACATGTAGATATGGGTAGAACACTCTTTCAGATATTAAAAGTGCATGCAATACTAAAATCCATGGCAGAAAGCAGGGACAGAAATAAACTAAAACTTTCAGTTGCACTTTCATTATTAATTTTTAAAGGGGTTACCTAAGGACCAAAGTTCTTCGCTTGAGACAACAAATGTACCGGTTATAGCATACACTCTTGTTTTACTCTACTCTCGAGGACAATGCTTTGTGTTTCCCGTTGTCCCTGTTATATAACACTCTCCCATAGACTAAGCACACACATTTCCAACAAAAGACCCAACTCCCGAGGACTGAAAGGGTCTGTTGTTCTCCCTTTGTGTGTCGGTCCTTGGGTGTTATGTAGAACACGTACAAGTGTACACGTACATGTACATGTACTTCTTAATTATGAAACCATGCAAACAAAACTCAGTGCCACTTTCTGATTCCCACACAGCATGTACAATTAGGTGCCTCCTACAAACAAACATCACTACAAAATTGATCGGGAACTGGTGCTGAAGCGCTGACCCTAAAGATTTGAAATGTCAACACATGTATACATGTCCACTACATGCAACTATTCATTCACTTGTGCAAACTCCCCCCCCCCCCTCAAAAATCCATATATCAATAATCGTAACAACCTTAATTTTTGCTCAATTTTTATTTCTTCTTCTTTTTTTCCTTTCTTTTTCTTTCTTTCTATCAATTTTTAACAATTTTAAACCACTGTACACTCGTTACAACCTAATTATGAATTTTTGTGAGTTTTTGTGAATTTTTTTAAAAATGTTTTTACTTCTTTTTTTCTTCTATTTTTCCTTTCCTTTCTTCCCCCCCCCCCCATTATGTTTTTCTCTGACTAGGATTGCCTGACTAGACAGCCCGATGGTTTTAACAGCTTGTTCCTCTTCCTGGGGCAGCCTGTCTGTCTAACAGACCTCGGGGCCCCGAGGTTCATCATCCAATCCCTTATCATTTTACAAGCGTGCTGGAGACCTCTCTGAAGAGAGAGAGGGCTGAAAATGATGAGGCTGGGGGGACCAAAAAAATATATTAATAAAATGGGATCTTCAAGTCATTTGTCATCAATTTCATCCACAAAATTGCCGTGGTGAGTGGATTGCCCTCGAAGGGGCAACTGTGCATACAATGCTCCTGCCAGTTTTGAACTGAAAGGAGGGCCATTAAAATTGTGCCGCAATCGTTAAAGGTAATACAACCTTGGCTTTTGCTGTAATTTTCAGGATGGATTTGAGGGTTAGTATTTTATAGCAAATGTTGTTACACTGACCTATTTAAAGTTTTGTGTTCATAGATGCTGAAAAAAACAAGAACAAAATGCTGTTCTTGTAGTCTGGTTCCCCGACCCTACTTCAGAAGAAACATAGCAATTCATGGACGTCGGGGAATTGTCAGGTCAGGGGTCCAGACTTGCACACGTTCACAAATGTGTAACCGACTGTACACAAAATGTGAACTAAATTTGGTAAATTGGGGCAGCATTTGAAACAAGTCAGTGTTTTTTCCAACAATGTTCGGCTGACCATCGTTGGAAACTGGAGGAAAAAAAAATCAACTTTTCTTGAAAATGACAGCACACAAATGAATCCGCCCTGCGCGAGTTTACTCATCGTCAGGACGCAAATGCGATGTAATTCTATTTTTGTAAAGAAATAATTCAACAACAAAACGTCTGTGGATGTTTTTTTATTCGGTGTCTAAGTCAAAAGTGAATAACATATTGCTAGAAAAATAGCAATAAAAAAAACCCCCCAAAAAAAACATTTCGTTGTGAAATTCAAAACAGCACGGGGAATACATCTTTAAAGGGAAAATACAACATTTGCAAACATCAAAAAATAAAACTACCAAATTATTTTGAAATACCTTGCTGGACTGTTAGTGAATGACAGTGTAAAGCATCCTGTAAAATCATGGCACCTGGTATACTGTCATTTTCAAGAAAAGTGGTATTTTTGTATCAATACTGGCCCCAATTGACCATCGCACTTGTTTGCAATCGATTACAAACCTATGAACGGGTACAAGCCAGCTAGACTGGTTCTCTGACCTTACAATTCCCCAATGTATGTAAACTGCTTTGTTTCTTCTTATATGGAACCAGGGAACCTGACTACAGGAAAATGATTGTTTTTCTTGGTTTTTATAGCATTTTCGAACCCAAAACCTCAAAAAAGTCAGTGTAACTATATTTGCTATATATTTCCAACCCCCCCAATTCCATCCATTTCTGAAAATTACAGTAAAAGCAAATGATGTACATGTATATTCCCTTTAAACCATCAATGGTCATCACACCCCATACATACCATACATGTACATGTACCGGTACATCAAACACACACGTATCATAATGGTTGATAGAGTTAGCCACTTTCCACGATCCTATACAATCCACGCCCACTTTGCACAACTCGCACCAACATACACGCACAGATCAACGTGCAGAAATCTTTCCAAGGTCTCCAAGGCTGCGTTTAATAAATCAGCGACATGATATGGCATTGTTTCATCAAGCACAACTCATTAATACCGAGTTTCCACACATACATGCACGCAAGGGATCGATTGACTTCTACCTTGAAATATATGACCATCAGCTGCTGACTGGATTCCCCTCTAATTAAGTGGGGAAAGTTATCTGTCATTTTCAAGGGCTACATTTTCTTCAAGTACTGGTATTTTGTGTCCGATAACAGTTACCCTATGTGCAGTTACAACTCCTTGTTAGGATGTTACCGCTGTAATCATTTAAACATAAGCATATGTGGTCATCTACATTTTGTACATGATGTGCAGTACATAACCTCAATCCAAAATGCATACAGCCTCAATCCTCCAAAATCCTTTGTTATTTTTTGAATAGTCCTTGGAGGGGTGACCACTGCCTCAATCCTATCACTGTCGAGGCAGAGCCAGTGACATCCTGGAGCAGTGCAGATGATTTCAAGCATACACTGGTAGGCCTAAATTTATGCACGGCTGAGCATGAACAACACAAGGTTCGGCCTACGACCTCGACACAGTGCATCCTCCAAAATCAGCCGCACATTTTTGCTATTTAACCTCAATCACTGTAAAATCCTCAATTTTGCAAAGAGGATTTTGGAGGATTTGGGAAGGTTAGGCCAGGGTGAATGAAGTCTCAAAGCGCTTCACAATTATTACCCCTGTTCATCAGGCTACGAGACCAACAGCCTGAGTTCAGAACAATCTGGTCTCTCCTCTCACATGTACCTATTTATACTCCTAGGTTGACCGAGGCAATTGAAGAAAAGTGTCTTGCCCGAGAACACAAGTACCAAGTTCCCAGAGTGCAACTGTATTTTGCAAACAGATGAATTTTTCTCCACTTTTTAAAAGGTCACCCAAACCTAAAAACTCCACGAAAATGCCATTAACGTCATTTTAAAGACAGCTAAAAGGAAGCATAATTAACTGAAGTAAAAAAAATCAATGCCTGATATTTCTATTCCTGAAATAGAACAATTGCAAACAATGTGTATCCTGTGCGTGTTTGATATGTGCTTGATACACTTTGCGAGGAAAGTCGTCTCACCGGGGGAAATTTTTAGCAGCGGGCACAATACCGTACCATGTGGCGCGCTCGGCGCTGAAATTCGAACCTCAAACAAAGCCAGCCCCAACCGCAAGTGAAACATGAGTTTCTGGAGAGCGTCAACTGCGCGAGTGTGGACATAATGCTACATCCCCTGCTGGCAGCCTTTCCTCGGAAACCGAAAACCGGGGCTGACGTCAGGAACGGATACGGATGCCCCGTTGAGGTTATAGCGGGCCGGACCTCTGAATGGACGCGATAAAAATTGACCACTTGGACCGGCCATTCAATCAATAACTCCTCACTATCTCGCTCCCATCGCAAGCTTGAACAGACGGAGGGTAGATCAATTTTTTTTTTAAATTTGCACGAGGCAATTCCGAAGCAGCGAAGTTAATCTGTTGGATGGCTGAAGTGACCTAAATTGCACCATTTTTTTGACAGGTGTTTTCTTGGTGCCATTTTGTTTGCTGGGTTATTAAAAGTCCGGAGGGAAGGAGTTAGGAAAAGGTCATTTTTTTTTTCCCATAAGAAATTAAATACTCAATGCACAGTGTTCAGGTTTTGCGTGTGTTGATAATTCCTGTCTTTACAAAATTTTACGGTCTTGACAAAATGCTGTCCAGTTTGAGAAATGGGAGATAATGACTGGTTACTCAAGATATCTTTAGTGTACACGCAGGCAGTACACAAAAGTGTTTCCTAATCATGAAGGCACACGTATTGGCCTAAATAATCAATGAAAATACTTTGAAAAATGATGAAGTTTTGTTGGGTATTACTGAAAGTTCCATCCAATACATGTACAATGTACATCAGTACGCATTATCCAATCAAGCCTGCACATCAAGACCAACTAGGTCAATAACACCGCCACACGTGCAGCATCCGCGTGCGATATTGATACGTGATTTAACACTGACGTCAGAGACGCGAGGCCCATCGCAAATAGCCCTGTTAAGAGGAGCAGAGAACGAGGAGACACAAGAAAACGTGAGGTAAGAAAGAGAGAGAGAGAGAGAGAGGGAGATATTTCAGCCGCAGAGAAGATGACCAATCTTGATAACAACGGATCGACTCCTATCTCCGGTGCTCAACAGGAAATGCAGCGGGGGTCGTTGATCCGCGGGATAGAGTGGGGATGTAATCAGTACGAGGCCAAGCACCTGATGAGAGGCCAGCCAGTCTCTTGCCAACTTTTTTTCTTCTTTTCTTTTCCCATCTCTTTGTTTTTTAATTGCAATTATAGAGATTCTCAATGAAATGGTTGTGGTCTTCAAAAAGAGTGTGGGCTCATTACTGAGATGTCAATGAACAAGTACAGAAAGGGCTTCCACCCTTCATTGACAGAGTATACATGTAGTCGCAAGCCAATTTGCAAATATCTCCTTATTTTGTTCTTAAAAAAAACATGTGCCTAAGTACGTGTTCATCTTATCAAACCGTGGACAAAAAAAACAGAGAACAAAAGAGAACAATATCGTCCACGATTCCCAGTACATGTACATGTACCGTACATGTACCGTACATGCTATTTTTTTCATGGAGGAAGTTGGAGTATTTTGCAGGATTGAGGTTACATCCTAGCCAAAATACCTAGGGAATTAGGGTGAACAGAAAATTGTGTTTTCTTCCTTTTGGATGTAAGGACAAAAAAAAAAAAAATCGGTCTCTGGTCAGCGCTCTCTATTGCCGCGCCTCCTCAAATTGGGAATGGGGAAATTGCACCAAGGCAAATGATAAAGGGCTCCAAGGCAAATTATGGAGGACACCCATGTATAATGAGGACACAAAAAAGCAAAATACATGTAGTACCCACCTTGTCTGTACAATACAAGCTTGAAAAAAAAAAAACACGTCGCCGCATCAATTCCGGAACTTCGGTCTGACCAGAGACCGACTATTTATTTTTTTAGGCCTACGCTAAAAACTTCCTGAACGACAAGTACCTTGTGCACCGATGAAGTCTAAAATTTTCTGGATGGAGCAAATGTACAATTTGTGACCAGCCTGAAATTGTCAATCATCGCACGACAGCTTGGGGAGAAAATTAACTGTCTGAGAATGCACTACATGTAACTCTCGTAATCCCCTTTATTCATTTTTTTTCATCTTCATGTACGCAGCAAACCAATATAGTCTACCATACATTACCCCACTCAAAATCTGGACAAAAATAAATAATAACGTATTGATTGAGATGCGTGGACAGCACATGGAACTCATAAAAAAAATATATTCAAGTGTATGCATTAAATTGTGCGTAAATCACCTGCACGTCGAGTGTCAACAATTCACAAGTTTTGTCCAATTTTTATTAACACTTCCATTTTTCTAAATGCCACGAAACGCTTCGCTGTCAAAAGATATGAGTGAATCCGAAAACTCTCTGATATCTTACCAGTGGCTATTCTCCCGAATAATAAAAGGGGGAAAAAAACGACAGGAAAATAAAGGTGTATGTTTGACATTTCACTCAAAAGCGCTTACTGCGGTACGCTGTCACTATAGTATGCAAATGCAGGAGGGGATTCTCTGCCGGATTTCTCGGGGCAAGTGCGCGCCAGGCTGGAGCCACTCTGAAGTCTCCCGGCTCACGACGACGACGGCGTGAGGGGGGCTTTGACGTCGACAGACTACACGGACGAACGACAGAAGCATTTGCTAAAAAACCATGACAGTTTCTATAATACGGCGCTGAGTGTGCGAGGGGGTTATTTACGTCAAAATAAAATTGTGCCAAGTGCACACACTCACATGATGTATGTAATACTTTGGGGGACAGAACTTATTTACGGATATGTTGGTTGGGGAAAAGCAACCACTGTTTTTGGCAGATTGTTTTTTTTTAAAGAGACACGAAATCCTCAATTTAATCAACGTGTATATGGTACATCATGCATGAATGTACATTTTGTACTACACGTGAATTGACAAAAACAGCCAACTTTGTGAAACGAACAACCTGCTGCATGTTCTGTCTGTAGGGCAAT
>JASAOE010000233.1:0-25000 GCA_029964075.1 Patiria pectinifera
TTCACTATCACTAGATGACGGATGTATATGATTTAAAAAAAAAATGCATTTTCAGGTTTATTCACTGAGCTCTTAAAATCACTGTCACGGCATTGCCTAACACAGAAATTGCCCTTATGGGCTTTCTCTTCAAAAATTACAAACGCAAAATCTGCACGTGAACGTGCAGAAATATTTGACTTTAGACACGCTTTTCAAGGAGCAGTTTCAAAAACAGCATTTGCCGTTTTGCAATTTGGAAAAGACATTTCTTAAACTCTGACGATCATTTCTTGCTAAATTTCAGAACATAATTTGAAGGCTCTTGGGAGACTGGTTCATGAACTTTCGGTGCTTTTTCTCCGTCTCCGGGGAAATCTTAGCAATCGCCAGACAGAGCAGGAAGAGGAAATACTACATCAGTTTACTGAAGAAAAAAAAGCCTTCGGGCCAAACAAAAAAAATTAGGCCCCTGTCATGATATCAGAAGTTGTGATTGATTAGACAGGAAAACTGAATCAATTCATTTTAGGCTTTAGCATGGTCGTTAGGTGTGAAGGCTCCTGGTATTTCTCACAACCCAGAGTTGTAGTCGAGTCCGGTCACACGAAAGTCAACAGGTCTTTTCACGACTCGGGTTACAAGGAACAGGGGACGCACGATAACAAAAGGAAGGCCTTTGTCACAGTTCCCTTTTGATAGCTTGTGACTTGACTAGGGATTGGAGGACTTGTGCTGGACTTGTGCTGGACTTGTGGGGCTTGTGAGGACTCGTGGGGACTTGTGGGGACTTGTGATGGATTTGTGGGGACTTGTGAGGACTCGTGGGGACTCGTGAGGACTCGTGGGGACTTGTGAGGACTCGTGGGGACTGGTTGGGACTTGAGAGGACTCCTTGGGACATGTGATAACTTGTGGGGACTTGTGGGGACTTGTGATGGACTTGTGGGGAATTGTGGGGACACGTAATGACTTGTGAGGACTAGGGATTTTTAATGAAAATAAATCCCAGTTATCACAAATTTGGTAAGTCGGGAATTTACCACCAACATGGACAGAATTTTTCTTAATATTGATATTAATGCTACACTTCAGTCATCCTTGGACAAAAATATCAGAAAGAGATGCTTCCATAAAAAAACAAATCACACCAAATCACAGCAACTTCACACGGTGAATCTCCAAACTTCTCGGGGGAAAAAGAAATTGGTTGACTTACCACAGAATCAAAGATGTAGTAGCACAGCAGGCTCACAGCCGTGTCGTAGGCCTGCCACACAGGCTGACACTTGGCTACGTCCTCGTCCAACTGAGACCAAAAAAAAGTGGGAAGGTGCTCAAGTCAAAGAACATATTCAGGAGAAAAACGATTCTAAAGCCCGGTTCATACTCGGCGCGAAAGCGAAAGCAAACGCGAATTTGTGACATCATGGCAAGTATTCCCGCTGCGAATTCGCAAAAGTTGAACACATTTCAACTCGGGCGAATTTTGCAGCGAATGTTTCCCGACGTCAAATTCGCTTCACATTCGCATGAAGTATGAACCGGGCTTAATAAAAGAATTTTTAAATTCTAGACCAGTGCAGCGCAGATTGGGGAATGCTAGGTAACAGGAATTGCTACATAGCTGAGTGATGGCACTGAATTTGATTTGTACTTCAAAAATTAAATTCAAAAACGATTGGGATTTTTATTTTTAATATAATACTTGGATTTATTTTTTTAAAAGGGCCCAGGCAATGTAACATTTTCTAATGCTATCTTTGGAAATGCACCTTTGTGTCCCATTTAACCTTATTTTCAATTATCGTTTTGCCATTTTCAAGGGTATTTTGGAGCTTTTGGTTTTAATGCTAATGCATATTTCCATATTTGTGACTCAAAAACTTTTGATTTGAAATCGAGACCCTAGAATATTGTTTTTCTCAGAATACACAGCATTTTCACTGAGCTAAAAAACTTCATGAGGTTTGTTTTTAAGCACCCTTCTTTAGAGTTTGAGCACATCTGTTGTTTCAAACGAACATAATGCACATATTAAGATGGACTGTACCCTTAATCCCAACTGTTTCAGATTCATATGCAAATATTTCTGTCTGGAAAGAGTTACATATTTCCAGAGTTTGCTAACAGAAGGGTCAAATAAAAACTTCTGCTTCGCCGCCCCTACCTGCGAGTCGACCTTATCCACATACTGGTCCGCGTAGCCGAACACTTTGTTTGTGTAGTTCCCAATGATCTTTTGAACTTCGTCTTGGGTGCCCTGTTGGTTCACTAGAACCTCTGCATCTTCTGCCGTGGTTACGGTCTTTGAGATGCTGACCGGTAGTTTTGTGTTGAGGGCAACAAGTTTGTAGGTGTTGTCAATTATGCGTGCCTGTGGATCAACGAAGGATATTAATACGTTGAACAGTGCGGGAAGTTAGAGTTAAAGTCATGGTGCTTGTGTCCCTGAGCAGGACACCTTATCCATATTTTTTGCTGTTGGTGTTTAGAAAGTGGATTACATTCAATCAGTGGATCATGATGTTTGTGTTCCTGAGCAGGACACATTATCAACATTTGTTTCTGTTGGTGTTTAGAAAGTGGGTTTGAATTAATTAGTGGATCATGTTGCTTGTGTTCCTGAGCAGGACACATTACCCACATTTTTTTCAATTCCTTTAAGAATGAGTGTTTTGAGTACAATTAGGGGTTTGTGTCCCTCAGCAAGATACATTATCAACATTTGTCTTCTTTCTGACAGACTATAAATGGCTATCCGATAGGACACAGTTGATCCCGTAACAATCCTTGTGAACCTCTCTTGAAATGCGACCGTAGACAATTTGCAACTCATTTTCAGTTTACCTTCCCTTCATTGACAGGTTCTACTTGTTGCGCTTGAATTCTCTCCAGTTCCAGGGCTATATCTTCCAAAGCAGTCTCTTTTCCCTACATGGAAACAAGACAATAATTAATACAGCAACTAGGCTGGCCAAAAAAAATTCACTTAACCCTAAAAGGGCTGGGGGGAAATCCGCCCCCCTTCAACTTTTTCCACGATAGCCTTGAAATTTTTGTTTTTGCGACCCGAGCTGTTATGACTTTTAGCCTCGAGCCTTGCGCATCTTTCGATATAAAAACATAAAAGTTGGACCACGGTTTGCTGCGCACCGACAAATTTTCCTGGGCTACACGCCATGAAGACCGAACTTTCCCATATACATCGTGTACTCAGAGCACAATTACCATTCGTACGTATGAATAATTAATTAGCCATACTTCCAAAACCCTTTGAGCTGTAGTCATGAAATTTCTTGGGTATGTTCATGATGAGTTGCTATATGCATCTACCGAGTTTCAAAAATTTTTGTCACTCGATGGCCGAGATCTTAGGGTCAAAATAACTTGGCCCTTTTAGGGTTAAGAAATCCTGATGTGACACAACCCCACTCTGGTTTATGCACAAATCTGCTGTTATATAAAAAAGCCTTTCCAAAAACGTCTTAAAAAGTCATGCGTGCTTAATACTAGAAATGATTTATGTTAGTGCTGCAAGGCCTTCCAAAGCAGATGTTGATATCGTTGAAGATGTCACTTACTGGATTGGTTGCTATAGCAGCTCTCACTCGCCTAGCAAAGTTAATCAGGTCCTCGGTTGTCACATTGTCAGCCAACTGCAATGAATAAATGACACCAACAATTAAGAACGTTTGTTCTGCTCCGAATGGCCTGAATTGTAAATCAATGGAAAGTGAAGTTTTTATCCCTAACTGTCCTGAATCCTTCAAAATCCTCTTTGCCAAAGTGGAGGAATTTGGAGGATTGAGGTAACATGGCAAAAGTGCGATACTGATTTCAGAGGATGCACTTTGTCAAGGTCTTGGGCTGGACCTTGTGTTGTTTTTGCTCAGCCATGCATAAATATAGGCCTGGATTATGCTTGAAACCCTCTGTAATGCTCCAGGATGTCACTGGCCAAGCCTTAACATATTGATAGTCGCTGCCGCAGGATTTTGCAGGATTCAGGCAGTGGTCATTCCTCCATGGACCATATTCAAGAAATAACGGAGGAATTTGCATGATTTGAGGTTATATGCTATTTTCCATGAGGCCAATTGGAGGATTTTGCGGGATTGAGGCTACATCCTGGGAAAAAGGCCTAGGGAGTTAGGGTGAATAGACTACAATGATTGAAAAATCTTAAAGAACTAGAGAAGTCACAACAAACATTATTAATAATATTTGGGTGACTTTGAGCAACTCCTCAATCTACAATGTGTCGGAGTGTCACAAAACGTCCCCCAACCTCAGGAAAAGACCGTGTAAGTTTCACTTACCACTCCTTCCACAAAAGTTGGATTGATACCACCAAGATTAATGGCATTATAAGCGTCGGTCAGACGCTGGTTCAAGTCGTCGGGAACCAGGTTCAAAGTTGGAACTTTAATTTCATTCTTGAGCATATCCAAAACCTCTTGTTTCCCTTTGTCCAATTCCTAAACAGAAAGAACAAAAAAAGTGGGCGTACACCGATTATTTTGATAGGTTTTTTTTTAACACTGAAAGTTGCAGAGTTATAATTGAGTGAAATCAAAAGTTAATTAACTAGTAAAATTGGGGATAATATAGGTGACTAACCCACCCCCCTACAACTGACGAATGTTAGTTGATCACAAACGAGATGAAGTCCTGAAATTCATCTAATATTGTCATCATTTCATATCGCTAATTTTGATTGACTGTTTCGGGTCTTTGGACTCATTACACATTGGCTGCATTTGACTTGAAAAATGTTGGACATTGACATATGCCACACTCCCCCCCCCCCCCGAAAATCCTAGACCCACCCCTTGTATCATTAATTACCACTGCTGTTTGTAAGAAGCCTAGTCAAAGGGCTAGATGTTGTTATGGTTTGATATGTGGTAACCCGCCGCAGCGATAATATGTTGCTGCGAGAGGGCGCTTTCACGACCAACCAATATCGCCCACGACCCGTTGGAACGTCTAGGCCAACTCCTAAAATCTTCCCCCAACAAAATTTGAAAAACTAGTGCGCATGCACGACTTCAGCAGGCACTTTACTGTTCAACTTCAGTCCAACACATTTTCAAGAGCTGACCAGTGAAGTTGTACAAACGTCTTGTTGCATCTTTTACATAACTTTAAATATAAATTTAAATTTAAATTAAATATATAAATTTGAGTTTGCTTCGGCTTCGGAACTACTATAAATTTTTTTTTGAATGCGCGCTGCATATATTAGGCCAAACAGGTGCGCGCGCATTTCACTACCGCTAGGAGTTGGCCTAGATGTTGTTCCGACGGATTCGTGGGATTTATGTTGCCTGGTCGTGATAGTGCCCTCTCGCGGCGGCGGGTTATCGCTGCTGCGAGTTATCGCGTATCAAACCATAACAACGTCAAGCCCCTAGACTATATTAAGCCTTGCAGGGCACTGAGTACGAACCTCTGTGATCATATCCACGCTGAACAATTCCGACAGATACAAGGCAGTGAAGATGGCTGCATCTTCACTGCACTCCGTCAGGATGGACGACGCCGTCAGCTCTATCGATGAATTGCGGAGCAGAGCGTCGCCCAAAAAATATCCGGGGCGTAGGAAGTCTTTCTTGTCAATAGTCTACAAAAAAAAAAAAAGATTTGAATTTATTTACCAATCATAGCAGAATCTACAACAGAAAATAAGTTTTCAAACGGACCACACAAGGAAACTGAATTGTAATCATTTTAAACTGGAGCGGGGTTTGAACCTGCGACCTCCAGATTGCCATTCCAGGGCTCTTCCAACTGAGCTATCTACTGATGCGTTGGTGGTTTCCCCATTTATTCAAAGTCTTTGACACAATGGGCAACGTGATGAAAATTTCATTCATAAATACTAAGACAGTTTACGCATTCCTATTGGTCGAGAGCCCGTCACGTGGCCGGTCTTAAACGGATGATAAAGACATGGCTAGCTGGTCTTAAACACTTTTCCAGTGTCACAATAAAATGTGGACTCCTAAAAATCCAGTGCCTCTTATCGTTTCATTGGTTGAACGTTCACAATCCTCACGTAGGCATGCGCAACACTACCAGGGAGTCAGAATTTTAAAGTTCTAAATTCAAAACGCAACGCGCCAGGTGCGTTCTGCGTGACAACGCGCAGAACATGCCACGCGCGCGTCAATCTCCATGAAAGGGTTGTTTACATCTTATTCGCCAGCTGAACACTCCATTATTTTGCAAGAGGGATGTTTCAAAAAGCATAAAGTGAATTTGTTGAACAAAATCGGGATGTTTTGAACGAATTATATGATTTTTTTTTACCGAAAAGGTATTTATGTATGGGGATAAATAATTATCAGCATCCAGAGTACACATTTATTCCCTTATTAATGAAAAGCAACTTCATGTTTTGTTCCAAACCTTTTCAAAGATCTCGTAGGTCTCGAGTGGCTCACAAGTCAAGGTGGTCGATCCCGACACGGCAAACCCAGCAAAGCATATCAACATCAGGATCGGCCCAAAAAGGATGGAGAAAAATACACCCCTGCGAACAATAATTTCACAAATTTATTTTTGTGAATCCCATCAAATATGTGACCGGCTCCACACAAAAAAGGGGTATTAAGTCGCGCTGTGCACTATTGTGTAATGGCCCGCTCAACATTGAGAAGGCGAATATTTCGTCAAAATGTGATTTTCATTTTTTTTGTCATGAAGAACATCTTTAATACCTAAAGTTTCAGGTTTCATTCACAGAAATGTTGATTTTGATGAACAAAGTGAAAAAAAACCAACCATTTTGTGCGCATCGTTCTGTTGTTCTACAACAAAGCCAGCTATTTCAAAGCCTGTTTTCTCAGTTGTGTAATTTGAACTCCAAGGAAGTAATTAATATGCAAATATGTCATATCTCCAGAACGGGAGGGGCTATGGAGCTCTATTATATACCAAATGAAAGCTTACATTGTGGGCTTTCCAACCATGTGTACAACTCAAATTCACTTTTTTTTTTTAAATATGCCCTTTTCTGTGGAGCCGGTCACATACATGACATATGCAATAATAGCATTCTTCACGTTTTTTTTACGATATGAGTTGACGTAACTTACGCAATGAGCACGTTTCCACCGGCGTTGGACATGCGGGACCGCTCCGTGGGCAGGACGTCCTTGTAGGCAAAGGTTCCCATGGCGATGCCGATCACATTGAACAGCACAATCAGAAGAGTCAGGCAGGTGACACCGATTAGCGCATAGTATCTGCAGAGTGGGAGGCGGGGAAATATACCATAAATATTCATGAGCCAATGCTCCCTAATCATTGGTCACATTTTCACTCAGTTGTTCACAAAAGGATTAAACAGTCGGAGGCACTTTTAAGTCTAGTCCCCTGTCTCCTAGAAATACCAATTCTGTAGTCAAGGGCTCACAGCACCAGTCTGGGCCCAATTTCACAGCGCTGCTTAACAAAAATCTTGCTTAGCACGAAAAAAACCTGGCTTATAAAAGCAGTTTACCAGCCAAAACTCCACGTGATTTTCATCTTATAGCAAACAACAGCTGAATACTAATCATGAGCAATATACATCACATGGAGTTTTGGCTGGTGACCTGCTTTTATAAACCAGGCTTTTTTGTGATAAACACGTTTTTTTTGCTTAGCAGCGCCGTGAAATTGGCCTTTGATTTCTGGGCCCATTTGTACCTCATGCATATTCAGGAGCAATGCTCTTCTATCATTGGTCAAACATTCACTCAATCAGTAAGCAGAAAGCTTAAACGGTCACAGTCAAATCTAAGTTTGGTCCCCTGACTCCTAGTTTTACTAGTGCAGTAGCTTAGGAATCAAAGCACCAGTCTACTTTGGGCACAGAACTGCATGTATGGTGTGCATGATTGTGTATTACTCCCGAAACAAAACAAAAAACTCACTCGCCCAAATATCAAGAACATGTTTAATATAGATGAAACTGAGGCACTAAAAAGAAAAAAAAACTGACGAGAAGGTAACACCACTTAAACTTGAAGGAAAAGGACAAACTGTTTGGATTGAGAAATGAAAGCGTCACCTGTAATCCCAGTACTGGTTGACTGTCTCGAAAAAGCTGTTGATTTGCCTTTGAATACTATCAAGTGTAGTATTAAACTGTTGAAACAAAAAGTACACCAAAAAACAACAGCATAAAAGCTACAAGTATATTCAGAGTAAACGATTCCATGAATTTTTTCTGTGACATTTTTCTTGGAATATCAGTTTTCCGTGACTCCTCGTTCGACAACAAAATTTCCCGATTGTCCATTTTCAAATAACCTGGTATTTGATTATTCAAAACTGCGTTTGACAGAATATTTGAATATTCTAAAGTGGCTGAGAACTGCATGCCATACCCATCAAAAGTTGACGCAAAGCATGCAGACTAAAAAAATGCGCAACGATCGATGTCATAGACTGCTGGAGTGTTTTGCAATACGTACTTCGTAACCGTCAAGAGATTAAGCTGCTAAAAGGATAAAAACAACTAACCGCGGATGACAAAACAGTTACTGTCGACAAAATGAGGCATTCCACAATAAAAGTGGCGCAACAAAATAACATCAGTCGTGTACGTACTTGCGTAGTTTTTTTTTCTGTCGAATATTCGAACCATTAAAAAGCTATTAAGATGTACAGTTGATGATCGAATATTCCAATATTCGTTGTATTCAGAAACAGACACTCTTGTTTTACTATACTCCCGAGGACAATGCTTTGTGTTTTCCTTTGTCCCTGTAATATAACACTCTTTAAAGGGAATATACATCATTTGCTTTTGCAGTAATTTTCAGAAATGGATGGAATTGGGGGGTTGGAAATATATAGCAAATATAGTTACACTGACTTTTTTAAGTTTTGGGTTCGAAAATGCTATAAAAACCAAGAAAAACAATCATTTTCCTGTAGTCTGGTTCCCTGACTCCATTTAAGAAAGAGAAGAGCAGTACATACATTGGGGGGGGAATTGTTGTAGGGTCAGGGAACCAGCTGGCTTACCCTTCAATATAGGTGTAATCGATTGCACAAAGTGCGATGGTCAACTGGCCAGTATTTGGAAAAAAAAAAAGCCAGTTTTTGATCGCGACGATCACGAAATTGCGTTGAAATGAAAAATACCACTTACTTAGAAAAAATGACAGGTGCCATGATTTTACAGATGCTTTATGATGCACACTCACTTTCATTTCACAACAAGTTTCAAAAGGGTATTATTTGATTTTGGTTTTCTTATTTTTTGATTTTGCAAATTCCTTCAATAGACTAAGCCAACAAACCTACTACAGAGGACTGTTTTGAACAACAGACCCAATGCCCGAGGACTGAACGGATCTGTCGTTCTCCCTTTGTGTGTCGGTCCTCGGGGGTTATGTAGAACACGTACAGCCCTACATTACTGTGGGAACCTTATCATTCGTGGACTTTTACTTACGTCTACCAACGCATTTGAAATGCTGACAAAGCTCTGGTCGATTGTTGCCTTGGTTTCATCCAACAGGGTCTCTACCTCAGTGACCGCAGAACTGGCTGATTTGTCAATCTCCGTGGAGATGTTGTTCAGAGCCTGCTCAAACTGTTGTGGAAGAGAAATTGTCATCAACAAAGATAAAACTTGTGTTTTCTCACAAGAAAACAAAACTGGAAAAAAATCTGTATACATGTATATAGGGGGTGGGGAGATTGGGAGAATTTACAACAATTCATGAAATATTGTTAAAGATAGAGCATATCATATGCAGCTATCCAAATAGTAACTGACAAAGTAAGTGTTGTAAGCAAACTTGGTTTAAAGATAGTAATGGCACTAAACTCTCTGTGAAATTATTCTTTATGACATGCTGTCATTCTATAAAAAAACAATATAAGAAGGCTATTTCCAAAGATGCACAAACATAAAGTAGGGGGGGGGAAATTAAAATGTGTCGCCGTACCACTTTTGGGGCAAGCTCCATACCAGAAACCGGAGACTTTTTTTGTTGTTGGCCTAAGCAAGAATCAACGGAGGACCAGTCAAAAGTAATATACTCTGCCTGGTACTTTGGTTGGCAACCCGTTTCTGCGGAGTAAATAACCTCTCTTCTGAGCAATTTTCTGCGCCGAGTAGCTCAGTGACATTGGTTCCTAGTGTCTCTGGCCAATCCGAAAAACTGATAAATACAGAAAAATATTAATAAATACTTACGCCATTATACAAAACATCTGCGACATTCTTGGCATTTAAAGCTTGTTCCATCTGGGCACTCACATCAGGAAGCTGGCGGAAGCAAAATGCACAAAAACATTGTTAGAAAGATGACAATAACCACAATCCATCATCCTCTATCACAATCCAAACAAAACTGCCATCACTTACAATCCAATCAAAAAAAAATAATTGTGTGGTTTTGTTTGCTCTTAAAGGGAAGATACAACATTTGCAAACAAAAACGAAACGATCAAATTATCACAAAATACCTTACTGAATTGTTAGGGATTGAGAGCCTAAAGCATCCTGTAAAATCATTGCTCCTGGTGTGCTGACATTTTCAAGAAAATTGCATTTTTCCAATGCCGGTCGGCCGACCAGCGTTGGAGAAAACTGGCTTTTTTTCAAAAACCGCTCCGAATTTTTCATAACAGTTGTTCCGCATTTTCTTTGCAATTGATTACACACCTGTGAAGGGGTACAAGCCTGCCAGACTGATTCTCTGACCTTACAATTCCCCAAAGTCTATACATTTCTCTGTTTCATTTTAAGTGAGGTCTGGGAACCAGACTACAAGAATATGCCTGTTTTTCTTGGTTTTTCCAGCATCTACAAGCCCAAAATGTGAAACAAGTCAGTTTATCAATATTTGTTATAGCATACTAATCCTCCAAATCCATTTATTTCTGAATATTGCAGCTCAAGCAAATGTTGTACATTCCCTTTAATGTTTTATCCTCAAATTGAATGACAAAGATCTACTTGGATGTTTTATTAAACAAATATTGAATGTTTTCCATTCGCGCAATGGTGAGAAACTTTACATTCGTTGAAAGACTGAATGTTCCATTCAACGCGGCTTGGCCTTGTAGAATGGAACATTCAATCTTTCAACTCATGAAAATATTCTCACCATTGCATGGGCTTTACCAGGATTTTTTCTAGAGGGGGCAAAACATATTTTTCCCGAAAAATTCCTGTATTTCACAACATAATTCTCGATTTATCAGTTTTTAAGGGGGGCAGGGACATTTTGCCCCCCCCCAACCCATAAAATTTACACCAATATGAGGTCACGAAATGGAACATTCAATCTTTGAACTCATGAATATATTCTCACCATTGCATGGGCTTTGCCAGGATTTTTCTAGAGGGGGTCAAAACTTATTTTGCCCCAAAATTCCTGTATTTCTCAACATAATTCTTGATTTATCAGTTTTTGAGGGGGCAGGCCCCCCCCCCCCACCCCATTAAAATTACACCAATATGACTTCACGCCTCTTTTTCTTTCTTTTTCCCCCCCTTTTTTTTTGGCTTTTTGGGGCCAAGCCCCCCCCCCCTTGCCCCCCCTCGCGACGCCCATGCACCATTGCACTCATAAATATTCATTATTTGTATATCATTACCGCTGAATAGTCTGCAACTTTAGCCAAGTTTGTGGCGTCTGGACATCCGGTAGCAGTGCAGCCTAAGCCATCCAAAGTTGCCTTCACTGCCTCCAGTGAAGCTTTCACCTGAGCTGTTCCATCGATCACATCGCTTCTGGAAGTATTGATGGTCTCCAACGACACGTACACATCATTCAGATCTTTGAGGAAGAAAATACACAGGAGAACGTGTCTTAAGAAATTGTCGTAAGGATTTATAAAAAAAAAAGAAAAAAAAGTTGTGCGCATTATGTTCTGGAATTTGAGAGCTCCACCATTTGCAGCTATCCAAACAGTTCTTGACTGGGAATTTAGAAAAACAAGGAAACTCCAAATAACACAAGACTTTTCAATTTATACTGGCATTCATGAGAAGTAAAAACGAGGAAATCAGCGGATCCGAGGAAAAGTTGCATGCCTGGTAATCACCGTTGAAAAGCATACTTGGTTTAAAGATGGTAATGGGACTAAACTCCCTGTGAAATTATTCTTTCTGGCAAGCTGTCATTTTGAAGAAATCAACGAAAGAATGCAATTTCCAACAATTCTTCTTTCAAGATTTGTTGTTCTTTCAAGATCTGCTTGTTTCTTACCCGTTGTCAGGTTGGTGAACGCATCCATTGCAACTTGAACGCCAGCGTCCGTCTTGAGATACACCACCAAAGGATCCGCAATCTCATCTCCAATGTCTTTCAAGGAAAAACAACAAGTTACAAGGTTTAAAGAGCCACTCAAACAAGAAAATAAGAACTTTTCAATCTAAAGAATGTTTATCAGGGTAAACGTACATGTATATGCGTACATACGCAATAGGGCAATTAGCCCAAATGTACATCATTAAAATCTGTCAAATACAAGCTATTTTAAAAAATAAAAATATTTTTGATACATGTAAAAAATACTACCTCAATTTCAATGTAGCAATATTTGTACAGCGTGTCCCAAAAAACTGTCCCTCTGATAGACTGCTAAACTAATTCCCAAATCAAGTATTATTCTCAATTTAGTGTTTAGATTAAGAAAGCCCATTTAATTTTGTAACTTCTGTGAAAATTTCATTGGTCTCGCTTCATTGGTTTTGAATACACAGTCTATTATGTAACAGCAGTGCTTTTCAGCCCATTCCAAGTTTGCAGGTGGAAGGACGTGCAGGGGGACAATAAAGGTTTACAAGCTGGACATTGAAGGACACACCATAAGTGGAACACACCCTGTGAAAGCAAACATGACCAGTGGAACTGAACTTTGATTAGTTTTCATTTTAAAAAAGTAAATGAACTTGACTTTAGTTACTTAATAACAAAACAAGAACACAGTTGTTGAAATAAAAGTGAAGCATGGAATAAGGTATGGTATGTCCGTAGCGTGCATTTCTTTTTATCAAATTTGGAATGGGCCGGAAAGCACTGCTGTTACATAAAAGCCTGTGTATTCAAAACCAATGAAGCGAGACCTTTGAAATTTCCACAGGAACTACAAAATTAAGTGGGCTTTCTAAATATGTAAACTTAATTGAGTATAAAACTTGATTTTGGTAATTATTCTGTGGTCTATGAGAAGGACATTTTTTGGGGGACACGCTGTATATATTCAATTATAACTTAACTGTAGCCCCTAACCCCCATTGGGTATTCTTGAGGTACCGTAAATTATGCAACAATATCCAACTCATATGAGACCCCTGCTAAATGCAACAACTTGCAACAACTTTATACCGCTGTTGCATTCTGTTCCATTTAGCAGGTTTCGGATTACAATTTCAATAATCAAATGCTAAATTATTCAAAAATACACAATTTTATGAATAACTAATATTCTTTGTGAAAATTGGTCTCGGATTCTAACCCTCACGCACACGTTTACCGGTATTTTTAAAAAAAAAAGGGGAAAAATAAAAAAGTTTGACTCAAAGAACCAAATGGTTTCGGTACTCGGGGGAGCATGCTGGCCCAACCCTCCCACGGGATACAGGAAAGCCATTACCCCCAAAAATACCCGCAACCATCTTGTTTTCATAATTCATGTGATTTCATTTCCCCCAACGCTTAAATGCCGTTTTCCCATCACCAGCTCAACTGGGAGAATTTGTCAAACCGGGACTAAATGGTTTGGACAGGCCTGGAGTTGCCAAATAGTGTTGAAATTAGGCTTGATTTTTTTTGGAAAGGGGGGGGGGTGGGGAAAGGGGGGCTGTATGTCACTTGATGGTTTGAATGGTAATGCAACAATTTCCTCCATTCTACTAAAAAATGTCCCAGAACCTTTAGAATCCTTTAAACAATTTTTTTTTTGCCTGACAGACCTGCACCCCATTTCACGAAGTGCTGCGTCGCGTCGCAGCCCGAGTTCCGCCGTGTTACACGTCGCAACTCGCGACGTGCCATGTGATCCATTTCACGAAACTTGGGTTGTGTTGAACGCGTCGCAAATTCCTCGGCAATGGCTTACAACACGTCGCAAATTACATGATGTCTAGTTGTCATTCATAAAAAAAGAAGCGTCCTTTTCTTAGCCAGTTTTATGCCATAGAAATACATTCACGAGACTATAATACCGAGACAATAAGTGTAAAGCTGTCATGCACTGAATAATGATGAATTAGCGTGGAATATTGCAGTTGAAATTTCAAAGTAGCTATACAGTCCACTGAGAGCTTGTTTTCCATTAAAATTGCATCGCACGTCTGCCATTTTGTTTAACGTTTTAATAAAATTTTGAGAGGAGATTTGTTGAATGTACATTGTAAATGTACATTCAAAATCTAAAACATTAGTAGAGCGTTAGGCACAAATAACAGTAAAAGCATGCAGCGTGTCCCGCATGCCGAACAATTACGCACAGATAGTGCAAGCTGATCAGTTCAATGTCACTAATCCCAACTGTTTTAACTCAGTCTAATTAAATCAATTAATTAATTCTGAATGATGCGATTCAAAATTAACCAAATCCTCAGCAACCAAATCAAAACTGACGACAGAGATTATCCAAGGTTTACTTCCTTGTCCTGAAGCCAGCTTCAAGTATCATGCACTTTCAGATATTTGCACGCAATTTCCTTAATTTTTTTTCAAAATGTGACATTACTTTTTTTTTCCTAAAAGAAACAACGTACAACAAACGCGGATGTGGCTAAAAGATAACATTGCTTTAACCGATCTGACATCTAAGAACCCTTTTTCTTCATCTTGTTAGGGAAGGAAATCCATTATTGACTTACTCTGTACGTCACGTCTGATTAGACAGTCGACAATACCAAACTCATCGTCCGTAATGTACTCCATTTGCTGCGGGAATGAAGGAAAACAGAAAGTTAGAAAAACGTTTGTTAGGAAAATAGGAAAATAGTAATTACGACTTTGATTGTGCGTGGGACGAGTAGAAGTCAAGCAACCTACATTTCTTCAACGTTTAGTTTTTTTCTTTTTCACACGCTTTTTGGCCAGCAAAATTCAACTCCTGGATTCACACAAAATATCACAGGTGTTTTTTTTTATTTCAAGGACAAGGGGGGCTACCCAAGTACCCAATCAACCGAAAACTGTGGGTACCAATTTTTTTTTTGTACCAAGTTTCATTACCCGAAACCTTCTTCAAAAGATACACACACAGCTTTATAAAAGTGACATACAACTGTTTTATTGATGAGTTGTCAAAAAATTTGGTTTGTGTCCATGGAATATTTTGTTTGTCAAATTGCCAACGTGTATACTTTTTCTGTTTTAAATATTAATTACAGTTCCACTGGAGCCTGACTTTTACGGCAAGGAACACCCTGTTTCAAAATTACCATTAAAAGTTCATCCTTAACCCTAACCGCCCTGAATCCTCCAAAATCCTTTTTGCAAATTGGAGGAATTTGCAGGATTGAGGTTACATGGCAAAAGTGCGTTGCTGATTTTGGAGTACGCACTGTGTCAAGGTCTTGGGCCGGACCTTGTGTTGTTTATGCTCAGCCGTGCATAAATTTAGCCGTTGATTATACTTGACATCCTCCGCATTGCTCCAGGATGTCACTGCCTCTGCCTCAGCCTATTGACAGACATAGCCGGAGGATTTTGCAGGATTCAGGCAGTGGTCATCCCTCCATGGACCATATTCAAGAAATAACGGAGGAATTTGCAGGATTGAGGCTATATGCTATTTTTCCATGAGGCCAATTGGAGGATTTTGCAGGATTGAGGCTACATCCTAGCAAAAAGGCCTAGGGAGTTAGGGTTAATAAAGTTTTCCGAAATCCACCTGTGCACTTTGCGGACTCTATCCAAAACGGTCAGAGAGGAGCTGTTTATTGTCAGACATGGAGGCGCATGGCTCAAATACTTGTGAAAAGTACAGAGTCACCCTGGCAGGGAAATGACCATGCCTAAAATATACTTAGGCCAAAAAATAATAGTTCTGCTTCCGGTTTCCCTACCTACCCTATTCTGACAGCCCCTAACTTATTTTTTTTTATGGAGAAAATGAGGGAAAAAACCCAAAACCATCAATTTTTACCTTTTACTCTTGATTACACGCCGATGCCTCCATATGATCGTACACAAAAAAAATTTGCAACAAAATTTTCCCTACTTAGGCCAAAAAAAAAAAAAGTCGGTCTCTGGTCAGCGCGTGCGTCGATTTTAATCATGCGCGTCGATCTTTTTTTCCCCCAAAATGTTCCGCGGTAGCTCCAACAGCGCCCTCTATTTCCGCACCTCCTCAATATTTTTTTTTACCAAAGAGCACCAAGGAATGGGAAATTGCACCAAGGCAAATGATCGAAAGCACCAAGGCAAATTATGGAGGACACCAATGTACATGAGGACACCAAAAAAGCAAAATAGTACCCCACATTCTGTACAATCCAAGCTTGAAGAAAGAAAAAAAAAAGGGGAAAAAAAAAAAAGGCCGCGTGGCCGCGTCAATTCCGGAACTTTGGTCTGACCAGAGACCGAATATTTTTTATTTTTGGCCTTAAGTTCATTTTTATTTTAGCTGGTCTTAGTGTGCCAGCAAAGTGTCCCCTTTTTTACTGACTGGCCTGACTGACTCCATGACTGACTGACTGACTCCCCGACAGACAACTGCATTTTACACTGGTTACAGAGCTGGGCAGTGCTATTGTATAGGATCACCTTGTAATGCCAAATAATGGGCAACATTCTACTCATTGTAAAGACCAGATGCATTAATTAACCTAACCATACTGAATCCAGCAGGATCCTACTATATCATAAACCGTTGGAGCCTGTTGGATTAAGGAGTGGACCCCTAGTACAAATGTTCATGTACATACATCATCAGAGTCGGATTCTGTTGGGTAGTGGTCAATAACGCCAAGTTGGACTCTGTTGGATCCAGCAGACAACTAAAAATTAGGCACAGTTGGATTCTGTTGGACTGAGCACGAAGCAACCGTTGGACTCTGTTGGATTTAGCAGGGTAGTCCTGAGGAACCCTTAGGGAGTTAGGGTTTAAAATCACTTCCAGTGAATAGTCATTCTGAATCAATTGAATAAAATTGTGGCACACTGGGACCAGCGTTACTTGGCTCGCCTCGTCTTGATCAGACAATTATCAGAAACAAAGCGTCATTTACTGATATACGTCAGTAAATCCAATCACATGATCACAAAGTCAAATCCCTTTTGACACTTTGACACAGATCAAATTATTCCAAATCCGGGGCTCTGAAATTGATTGTCCTTGTGAACATCCAAAAACGTGACTCAGACTGGTACAAAAGAAAGAAGTCGAAACATGATAGTTGTGAACGTCGTCTGTCATCAGAAATCCTATTCAACTTTATAAATAAAAAGGAGTATGGGTGGCTTGGCGATGCGTCGACAGATCCGCGTGACAATTATGGTAAACTTGCCTCTTTGGCTGTGAGAAAGTTGCAAGTAGGTGACAGCGTGTGCTTGAAATCTGACACGTTTCAAGGGCAAATTCTATTGACGGGTTCTGTCGTTGGTGCCTCTTCTTGGCACGCGACTGGTCTTTTAAACTGAACGGCGCTTAATAGCGTCTTCAACCATTGGCGAATATGAAGGTCATGTGTATTGCCCATTAGATACAATATGCAGGTTCTGCATCCTATACTACATTATCAACAGCTGCCTCTAAGCCAAACAACTAACGACTATAAAAAGGAAACTATTGGAGTAAAGTCCCCTGCTGAAGGACATATCCTGCACCATAATCCAATATAGGACTCGAAGCTTTATCAACAAAGCATGCATCACTGTCAACTTTCTTACGGGTATCCATATTTGCCCTCCCCTCCCTCTGACCCTCCCAAACTTTGCCCTGATCACACCCCCCCTCCCCCACTCCCTCCCCCACCCAACCCCAGCCCCAGGAGCAGATTTCTCTGCTAACGCTCACCTTCAGGGTGTCCGTGCTGAATGACTGCATATCTGAGATGACAGCAGTAGTCGAGGATTCGCTTTTCGTGTAGGCGTAGCCGAGGAAGTCGTTGGAGAAATTTGTGTACGCCATTCCAGCACTGCAAAAGAGATAGAACAGAAAACACGATCTATTAGAAATATACCGGTAACAATGTACCGCTTGACCTAACTGGATACACATCACGACACTGCGGTCGCAGTCAGTATTTCATTTGAGTCATTCACAAGTCCGGTCACTAATAAAAATCGCAAGACCTTTTACAAGTCGAATATTAACAATTCACATGTTGGACAAGATTTCAAATTTCCACAAATTCCCTACATGTTTTAACTTGATAGTGCAAATGTGGATCGTGTTTTTAAGGCCTTTGGTCTTTTCAGCATTGACAGCAAAGCTTCAGCCACCCCCACCCCCCTCCTTAGAAAATCCCGGATCCACCACTGCTGGTGCATAACATGAAGGGAAAACAGGGATTACAATATGCCACAGGTGTACTTGGCGTGGGGGAGACACGATACGATGCCTGGAGCCTACAGCCCTGGCCTTGGCTGGGAAACCTAACCATCAACTTGAGCCCGTAACAGGTGCCTCGTTAAGGCCACCCTATCTCATCCGAACCCCAACCCCTCTCCCACCCCTTCTCCAACTAAGACAAAGCTCACTGCGACTCCCATTCAATGCTTGACTCATCGCTATCGCGACCATCGTGCCTGGATTGGTTGGTCATAAGACCTTATCCGAAAGGCCCCCGATTGCGCCCGGATTACCTACTTCGACAGCGCGACAGCTGCGAGACGCGTTCGGGCTGCGCCATTGATAAAGGCACCATCTGACAATACTTGTAAATGGAAGGGAGATACGTATCGGTGCATAATATACCGTACTTTAAACAGCAATACGCCATTTACGAGTTCAATTTGAATAAAATCTGGAACGCTAACTTAATCCAATGCTTTGCATGTTTAAACTTTGCATTCTCCCGACCAAAGAGACTGTTACTACGTGTACGCTAGAAACCCCCCGGCTATAGACTTTAATCATGCTGCTACCATTTCAGTCATGTTCCCTGTATCAAATAATAGTACTCACTACTGAATGATAGGAACCAGACTATTTTTCCTTCCGGCCTCGCTTCGGTTACGTTGATTTGAATGGGAAAACATCGTGATGGCCGCAACGTGATAATGGTCTATGGCATGGTCTGGTGTCTTTGTGCCATTCTCAACCATTGTGAACAATGTATTGGTGCTGAGCGTCTCTTACGTAACTACGCAAGCGACTGCCCGAATCATGTGATTAGCAACAGTGTCTTTGTTCTGGACTCTGGAGAATTCAAAGTTAAAATGTGCCAAGCATTCTGAGCAAGTCAGTGTACCAGATGTTTTTCAAATGTAAATCCCAAAGGGTATAGGTTACTCGCAAATGGCTTATTTCAAAGAAGGGAAGTGTTATACATTGTAAGTACCAATAATGCACAATGTGAAAAATGCCTCCCAATAGGAGTGCATACATGTACCCAGTATGTATATGTGTCTTTGTTTCCCAAGCAATGAAACAATTATTAATGCAACAATCGCTGCGTACTAAGGAGCAACGCCCTCCCCCACCCACCCACCCCCTGTCCTCCCTTGCCCCTCCCTTTGTTCATTTCCCCTATCCCCCCCCCCTCCCCCGTCAATTCCTGGCACCCTATCTCCATCCTCCTAACAAAACTTCCATCATTGCTCACACCTATATTTTGACTGTCTACATGTAAACAGCTCATTCAAACATCTAGTGTTTCCAAACACTCAGACCACTTCAAAGTAACCCCCCCCCCTCCCCCGCCCCCGTCCCTGGACAACTACCGGCCACGCCCCTACAAGCAGACAGACATGCCCAATTCCACAATGTTTTCTCAATGTCTGGTCCGGCTTTTTTTTTGCGATTCAAGATAGCGGCGATGTCTTCGCGTTCAGAACCGGCCCGCAGGCCGTATCTCCAATAACAAAGTTGTCACAGCCCATTCTGCCGGCCGTCGGCGGGGAAGCAACAGATAAGAGATAACCCCCCGCGACCAAGTCTTGAACTTGTTAAATTTACAGTGTACCGGTACATGTGCAATCTTAATACAAACAACTTCCCTTCCCTTCCTTTTTTTTCTTTGTGTATTGCCCGACAAACGAGGATAAATCATCATCTCTAGTCGAACATGCTATGAAGTATGATGATGTACAGCGAAAAAAAAAATTCAGGATTTAAGGACGTGACTCACGACATCCCAACACATCAATTTCACTCCATACAACTCACTCTGGAAAACTATCGACCAGATCCCCACAGATAGGGCCCTACAGACCATGCCTCACATCAATTTTTTTTTCTGTGATGTGATTTTTTTTTTTGAAAGCCTTCGTGAAAAATTGACGATTGCTTGGACCAGCCTGACACGATGAGTGATCAATTTGAGCAGATGAACCAGTGTGAAGTGTGTCACTTTGGGAGCTTGAAGAGGGGCAGGGGGGGGGGTGAGAGTGATTGAGGTGAAGTGATGTCATGGTTGAAGAATGGAGAGAAAGGACGGATGAAGTTCCTTCACCATGTTCAAACACACAAAAGAATGAAATTCCTTCACACACACAAAAAGAATGAAGTTGCTGCTGCAGAGAAGTGGTCTCATTCCTGATGAACAGGGGTACTAATTGTAAAGCGCTCTGAGACCTTAAGTTTAAAGTTCTGTAAGCACCACAATATATGGTAGAACTCAAAGAGCTAGGACAGGAAAACAATTACATGTACTTCCAACAGGAGCATCCAAACACAGACATGCAACTGGGAATTTAGAAAAAACGAGGAAACTCCAAACCACACAAGATTTTGTACAGTATTTTTCAATTCTGGCACTCATGAATGAGAAGTAAAAAGAAAAAATCAGATCCAGGAGGGGACAGTGCATATGCAAACAAGTCAAAAAAGCCATTGAGCTTGCCAGTGTTGGAAGACTGATTCAAAACCAAGGTACATGTAATACAAGAAACCTTCAACCCTAACCCCCTAAGGGTTCCTCAGGACTACTGCACCCTGCTAAATCCAACAGAGTCCAACGGTACAATCCAACAGAATCCAACTGTGCCTAATTTTCAGTTGTCTGCTAGATCCAACAGAGTCCAACTTGGCATCATTTAATATCAGTACCCAACAGAATCCGACTCTGAATATACACGTACATTTGTACAAGGGATTTTTTGCTCAATCCAACAGGCTCCAACGGGGTTTATGATATAGTTGGATCCTGTTGAATTCAGCAGGGTGGCATTCCTTCGATGGTTGTCTGTACATGTAGTTCAGGTATAGGTATCATGCGCATGATCTTTTTATAGAGGATCCGTGAACATGAATCGCTGAAAGAAAACGCCGAGCATTTTGGAAATGAATTTTTCAACACATGCGAATGACATTTCGCTTGGCTTTCCTCGGGGCATTATACTAGATCTGAGGTGCATGTAGGATGTCGAGTGATGGAGCAATGATGTATCTGTCTACATGTTCAAGCGCACGTACAAAGTGTCTAACTGTGCCGCATGATCATACGTAACTCCCAACGTGGCACTTGCCTACGGTAGTTGGGATCCTAGAAGTTAGTTCCTGGACCCAACTCCATAGAGGTGCCATGCCACGCAGAAACTATCGCTTAGCAAATTTGTGACCTACTGTGGCAAAAAGAGGAATGTCCCCCAAAAGCTTGTTTTAAGTAATCAACGCCTGAAGGCGGATCTATAGTACTAGAAAAAATGTCAAAATCAATTTAGTGTAGTTTTGCACTTTTGAGAAGCCAAGGTGTCCAAGATTTACACTATGCATTTTTCTTGGGGAAAAAATACCCCAAAAAGTGGAAAAGCTTTTTACTGCCGATGGCGACGCGACGCGTATCTTTTTTTCCCCCGAAGTTCTAAAAATGAGGTCGGGGTAGTTCAACGGGACAATGTTGAAGTTCCTGCGGCATATCTTTGGAATAAATTAAGCTACAGGAATAAATTTGGTATCATTGGCAAGCCAATGATTTGTGCTTTAACATGATGTGTAAAGTGAAAAGTCAAAGGTGGGGGTTATTCCTCATTATGCTATGGTAGGTCACATTTATGTGCTAAGCATAAATCAGCGGAGTACCAGTCACAAGCCATATACACTGCATGACTTTTTGGCTGGGATCCTGTTTTTGCTCAGCAAATATTCTCCGTACTTAGCAAATTTTTGAAGTAAGCAGTTCCAAAAAAATAGGCCATGGTCTAAAAAAAAAAGAGAGGAAAATCACACAAAACACCTGCAATGCATTCCCTTCATTAAGAACTTTCAGACTGGAACTAGAAAATATATCCCAAAGATCGAAAAGTTCAAGGTTTTTTTTTTTAAGAGAGGAATAGAAAAGTGCAAAAAATTACACAGATTTTTTTAAAATGTCTGTTCTCAGGAGCTGTCAGGATGTATGAAGCGGGGTGAGCAATGATCACACGGAACCCTAGTTTTCCCACGGCAGAAAGGTGACTCGTCTGATAAATTTGGGGGAAGTGACAACTGAACAGATGATAAATTTAGGAATGACACAACACCTTCTCATCAGAAAAAAAAGGGGGGCATATGAAGGATCAGGAGGGGTACAGCATGGGGGACTTCTTAATTTTCGCAGAATTTGGGGAAAGCCTTAGTGCGAGAAACATTTGTCTCCAGGGGAGAACCCATGGCCCTCCTTTTCAGGGGTTGTGAATCATTTGGCAATCGAAAGTGGATTTGAGAGGGCTTAGCATCAATAAAATCTGCTCGGAAAAGATTAGAACAATATTTGGTTGCTACAGCAATAACGTCAAGTTACATATTTGGAGGCTCTCGTAGCCAATAGCCAGAAACACTTGAAATGGTGGAAGTTTTTGTATGATTCACCGATATTCCTGTGGGATTTGGAGAAAGGATGGTGCCAGCACACAGAAAGATTCAAGTACAAGTATAATTAAAAAAATGTTTACAACGAAACAAATGTTGACAGGTTACCCCCCCCCCTTCCAAATCTTCAAGGAAGCAAAGCACTATTCAAATCTTTTGAGTGCGAACAAAATGCCATTGCCTATCATCACAGCAGCAAACAATTGTGCATTTTACAGATACGCATTTGCATGTTAACTGTTGTCGAACAAAACTGAGAAATCAGTCTCCAAAACTTGAATAGTGGCTAAACATATTCATACACTGTAACTCTTTTCTTTTTTAAACAACTCAGGATGCTGAAGATAATAAACTACCGGTACCAGAAAAATGGGTGGGGGATAGGGACAAAAAGGGCAACTGGTTTGGAGAGAGAACCAACCTTTTTTTTTCATTTATAAAAGACAGCAGATAACAAAACAATGCAAACTCCATATCTGTCAAAATCTATCAAAACCACACGTGCTGGATGACAGACAAGGCATACCGCACATGTGCATTGGATATGTGACATTACATGTACACGTACATAGTACATGTGCACAACACATGTGTATCATACACATGTGCATCACATAAAAATGTACATTGTAATTTTACAGATAGTCATGTACACATGCACAGCACATGTGCACAACACATGTGTATTGTGCACATGTGCAGCACATAAAATGAACATTGTAATATTACTCCTAGCTCCCAATTGGACAGTGTGCCGTGCATGCGCATGGTTCGTATTTCCGGCCCAAAAACCCGGGAGAAATAATGCAAGCCACGCATTTGAACAATGTGTGGCATTTCTGCACCCAGCATTTTTACATGGAAATTCGACAGGATATATCGGATGTCACTGAAATTTGGCAAACAATGGAATTCAATGACCAGATAACCGATTTAAAAAAAAGGAGGTAATTTCCACGCTAAAAAAAGGCAAATTCTCAGGATAGAGTCTCCACTTATTCTACTCAAGCCTTGCTTGAGATAACCCTTCATGTGTTGTACAACTACATGTACACGCTATAAAAAAATTGTTGCACTACTTTGCCCTACGTCACTTCCCTTTTCACCTTGTTTGCCATCCTGAATTCCATCCTGAATTCTCTCCTTAAAACTTGACAAGCTTATGGCCGGAATTAAGCGAGGATCTAATTTTGAAATCGAAATGCCAATGACTGGCAAAATTTCTTTCTATGAGATTGGTTAGTAGGGACAGGTTTGGTGTAACGTAATACCTGTTCTGGCGACAACGTTAATCAGAGGTTTTTTTTCTTTGACCCGGATTTACGAGGAGGCTTTTTTTTTTCATCCCTCTGCTTTTTACTCCTCTGGGAATATGGGGAGGTGCTTCCGTCATGCGGGAGGCATTAGCTCGCGCCGCGTACATATCTGCGATTTTTTCCCTGGCAGAGCGGAAGACAGCAAGGTTAGCAAGGATGATTGAAAGGCGCAAATTAGGATAAGGTAAATTTTTATGGGGCCCTCAATCAAACCGATGGCTTGCGTGAACATGGACACGTACAAGAATGCGCGTAGATTACAAACGGTGGGAGGAAACAAAATAACTACAGAATCCAAACAAACAAAAAAGATACGTGGAATAAAGGGCACATGCAATGTTATATTTTTTATGCCATCCTTGAAAATGGACCTTTGCGTCCCATTTAACATTATTTTCAGTTATCATTTTACCATTTTAAAGGGTATTTTGGTGCCGTTTTGGTTCTTATGCTAATGCAAATTTCCATATTCATGAGCAAAAGTGTGAGGTCAGTTTAGGTAGAAAGCTACGGTAGGTCGGCACCAAAAGTTGCCAGAATTTTTGATATTTTGCTGTCGTCAATTTTCATTTCTGTGGTGATTTGTCACAGCAAGCCAATGAGCAAACTTTTCTCACAGACGTTTTCAATGAACAGCTTTTTCAAGCATGGTACATTTTTTCAACTGCTAACTGGGCACAAATGTGCAGAAGGGTCACTACGCTCTTGCTAGGCGTTACGAATATGACTTTATTTATTTTTTTGGTTGTTTGGGGAATTTT
>JASAOE010000234.1:0-24092 GCA_029964075.1 Patiria pectinifera
ATTTTATTTTCAAAACTAAAATAAAATAATGTTTGTTATTTTGAACGTGACAGCAGAGGTAGGACGTGATTAATTTACAACTTTTTCGTTGACATACATTTGCTCAAACAACCTTCTCAGCAAATATAAAAACCTGTTGACTTGATCAATGTGTCATTTTGTTGACATTTTAGTTTGTCATTTCGTCAAATATGGTTTCAAAACAACAAAAAGTGAATCGCTTCGGAATTTTTTTGGGAAAATCAAGCCAAACCTCGACTTATCTCCTGCGTGACATCGGTTGTCCATGACAGTGGGCTCTTCGGCTATGGGACTCTGTCTCCACAGTAGCCAGGTCTTAATCTCATTGCGAGTGCATCACCGGGGCAGTCTGTCGTCCGCCCATCACGGTGCCCCTTGATGATGTACGCAGAGACAGGTTACCAGAGTCGACACCGCATTCTATCAATTGGTTGAGAACAGAAAGTACCCTGTCACTGGGTTGAGGACAAAAAGAGATAAGAAGAAAAAAAAAGACCTAAAATGTTAAAACTTATTGAAGACCCTATACGGGAACCCGCCAACACAGTGCTATATGTTATGGATAGCCGCTGGTCTTTTTTGGAACAATCAGTAAAGTTGCGGTACTCTTTTTAAGTGGTAGAGAAAGGAACGATGCATCAGGAAGCCGCTTGGATGCTTCTCCTGGGAGTGAGTTGTTTATTAAAGCAAGGTGGAAGCGTGTTACCAAGGAGCCTGTGTACTCTCCAGCAGCAATGCCCACTGAATGCCGGTTGTTGTAGAAGGAAGAGCAGCATGCCCCTACGCGTCTCGCCACGCCCACGTAGATCCGTCGCCGCCGATCACAAAGCGGATCCAACGTTTGACCTCACCGGTTCGCCCAATGCCATGACCGCCTTCACCACATTCAACACAAAAGGACACTTCACAAATATTCTTTATTCTGGAGGCGTGTATACTGTATTTACCCTTCGACTGCTTCAAGAAAACATGGCCGCTAACGAATCAGGAACCAACCTGTCAATCGTATCGATATGTATAGTGCACCGTTAAAAATAAATTGGCACTTGTACTCCTAAACTGTTTGCAACTGTTGAGAGTTTCCTAATACTTTGGGCACTTCGTGTCTAACCTGGACCCACAGTTGAAATTGCCACTGGGGAGGAGGGTTTAGGCACTACCTAAAAAAACGTTTTGTTGGACTGGGGCTATAAGCTGTTGAAATTTCCATGAGGGAGGAGGGGTTATGACTATCAAGGCGTTGTTCATAATACACATATTTAAATAGTGGTCTACAGCATCATTTTAAGTCCCTCGTTTTACTGTTCAATATACTATAACACTTAATTGTTTAATGGGGGTGGTGGAAGTAAACTCCCAATCCCCACCGTCCCTGCGCCACTACAATACCCAATTTTTAGAGCATTTTATTCCGCTCTTTCTAGGTTGCTTTGGTACTGACTATTCCATACCGTTGGTGGGTCCATGTGATATTGCTGGAAGGCTACCATCTTTGCAGAACAGGTCTTATGAGCAGGACCTGTGTCATGTGGTGCACCAATGTGTACCAGGGTCCCTGGCATCGTCGTGGTCCAACGGGAGTGTCTGGCGCCCCACTCTTGACCTCGAAACGAAAGTCAGACCTGCACATCTTCCTATGGATGTTCATATAAATGAGTATTTCTCTATAATTATCCTTTTCTTTTTTCCGCCAAAAACTGTTTTATGGCATTTACAGAGACGCTCACAAATTTCATCGTGCGCTTGTCGGGCAAAACGTTTGCGCCAGCTAACGGCATTTTCGTACAGAGCCGCAATTGTGAAGCACAAAAAGACAAAGACAGACACAAGACAAAGATAACGTTCCGACGAGTTTTGGAGTCCATTTCCGATGCTCGTGGTTGCAATGCAGGCTGAGCAGTAATGGATGTCGAATCTTGATGATCTGTTTTATGGGCTGCAGAACCTGATCCGATATTGGATTTACAGTTCATGTTCTCTTGGCAGCTTCCTGAACTCATGCTGAGTACAAAACAGCACAGGCTTTCCGTTTTAGTATAATATTTGGCGTAAGCATGTCTTTTTGGATTGAACGACAATCCGTAGGGTGACCATCATTTTATGCGAAAGTGTTCTGGGGAAAACAGAAAGAAAATGCAGAGAATCTAGCGGACTAAAATATCTAGCAGATTTCCAACACAATACTGGTGATCCTAACAGAAAAAAATGTAGATTTGTTTTGAACAAGCTTCAATTATTTCCAAACAAAGCCTTGAATATGTGCAGGGACAGGCAGGTCAGTCTGTGCGTTGAGGTCCCCTGACGCTGTTGTGGCGGTAATCGGTTAATTACAAACTTTTCTTGAGGTTTAATTAACAGTTCAAAGCTTTGATTTTATTCGTTTGATTTTATTCCTGGAGTTTGATGTTCACTTCCAATAGTTGTCACTTTCACTTGATTCAGTTGATTCACATTTCACTTGATTCACATCATTCACGTGCAAAAAGTGGAAAATAAAACACAAAGGGATATGATAAGTACATGCATAAAGTGCATCTTACATGTGTACATGTTAAGTGGACATGTGGAATACATGTAGTTAACATGTGGAACTAGACATATTGCTCCTAAAAACATGTTATGATATGACTCCCAAATAATTCCTAATGCAGTTTGGGGGTCAAACAAGAAGAGGATTTACCATATTATAAATCCCAGAATTATACCCAGATTCTAAATCCATTGAGCCACGAGGGGCACATGAGGTGCAGTATTCTGTGTTTCTGTTGATGATATATCGCTGCACAAGCACATTTATACCTTAAAACTGGTTTTATCAAAGCGATTATTGATCCTCAAAACATTACAAATAACATTATTCAATGACTCAAAATTATTACCTCACAATAATTCTATGAACTATAACATATATAGTTATCAAATTACCTCTGTCCCTAGGTCAAGTTTCTTGTGGGAGAACCTCAATTGTTTGGAGTCGAAATTCACTGCTAACGATTCACAAAAATGTGATCAGACGAGTGGTATGTACAGCGCAGAACAGCGCCACCCTGTACTAAGTGACAAGCATTTTTACAAGGCACAACAGTCGTCATGAATAGTATACAAATACTAAATGTTTAGAGTGCAATGGTAAGAATACCATGAGGTGACAGATGAAATGTCCGATTCCACGAGGCGAAGCTGAGTGGAATGGAACATTTCATCTGTCACCGAACGAAATTATTCTTTCCAGTGCACGAATGTGAAACATTCATTATTTATTTTATGCAACACCTGAGTAAATCCTTTTCATCTGATTGGTTGACTTTTTAATAGCCAATTTATTCAGGTTGAAAACTGTTTAAAAGTTCGAAAAGTTCATCATATTTATATTATCGCAAACTATTCGACAGGTTGAGAACAATCATAATTCAATTTTTAACAATTTATCTCGATTTAAAAAACAGCGCCACCACCAGCAGCAATGACAGCGTGCAATGGAAGCCTCTATTCACAGTGCAATAGAACTTCCATTGCACTGTGTTGGTACGAATAATTCAATGACATGTGTGATCAACGATCCTCCAATCAGATGACGGGGATTTATTCAGGTGTTGTATAATAATTATAGGCTAGAGACATTCTGCTTCCTGTAACTCANTGGTTATTTTAATGTTTTTTTGTGTGATTTTATTGTGATTTAGCAGTAGATGTTTGTTAAATCTAGCAGAAATTCATCTTAGCAGAACTTGCGATTTTCATCTGATCCAACCTGAAAACTGGGAAATTCACTGCGTGCCTGTTTTCTTGCTATTTAGTATCTAGCCTATTTTAGATATATGTCGTACCAATTGTTATGAAATTGAAGAGATTGTACTTTGTATGACCTCCATTGCCCATGTCCGGCCCGGACAAGTTAACTTTTTAAAGAACTGGCCTGAAAGGAATGCATTTATTTTGTTATTTTTTTAGTATATTTATTTTCCCAGATGAAATCGGAATAAACAATGGAGCTCAACGAAGTTCTGGAACAAAATTAAAGTATCTCTCCAAGGAATTCAAACGATACCAGTGTTAATAGATTAACTTGAAAACCATACATAGGCTAAACGTGAAAAGAGCTTTCTCTGTGTGTGTGAGAAATTAATTAAAAATATGAAGTTTCATTTGTTGGTGCTTGCTTCAAATGTGATTCTTTCCAGTTGCGTTTGTCTTTTCTCCTTCAATAAAATTATCCTTTCTTATTCCTCCACGATCGTACTAGACGTTAACAATAGAAAAGGAAGGAAGTGGGGCAGTATTTTACACTTCAAAAACAGTGTCATAGGCAAGCCCTGGATTTTAGTCTGGGAAACGATATGAGCAGGCCTTGCGTCCGCGCCCTTTCTTCATCTGGGCGGGGCCATGTACCGGGCACGAGCCCATATCGTTTGGGTCGGCGTTGCCGATACGTACCTCTGACCCAGCACTAGGGTGTTAAACAGGCGCAGGCTATGACACCCTCTCATGCAAAGAGCGAATCTCAAGTATCAACACGTACCTATCGCAACCCTAGAAAACACAAAATCCTTCCCTTTTTTTTTAGTGATCGCTTCTTGTTTTCCAGTGGTGTTTTAAGCTATCCAATTTCATCTCGAAACATTTTCAATCATTTCCACACGGCATGTGTGCGTGTTTATCGCTTTTGTTGACGTCTATATCGTCACATTTTTGTGTGTGTTCGTTTGTTTGCTTTAGACGTCAGTCGTTGGAGTGCTTAAACTGATAACAATAAATTTGAAATCTCCCCTCTGGCAAAGGAATGGCAGTCGATCGTGAGAAGTTACAGGAGGTAAGTAGACGTTTGCAAACATGAAACGAATTTTGCATTGTGGACAAATTGGCGAATGGTCCTTGGAGCCCTTCGAAAACGAGTTTGACTTTTTGGCTTGAGAAAGTAAAGATATACAATGCAATATAGGTTTGCCTACAACACGGAAACATTCCTTTTTGACAAACGAAACATGTTATTTATTTAGGTGATGAATACACAACGGATTGGGATGTTTTCTCACGAGTGCTTTGAAGGTTACATGTAACGAGCACGAGCCAAGAGCCCTTGACAATCGCCCTCGAGCATTAATACGACGGGGTTATACCAACTCCTAGCCGGCTCGGCTGTAAGCCAAATGGTTGCATTGAGCATATGGAACTTAACATATTTCGAACCATCTGATGGGCAATCAGTGCACATACAGGGAAGCTTATGTTCTTTGATAACGATCAAACATTGCAACATTTTAAGTTCTTCATACTTCATTGCCTTGCTCAGGATTGTGAATGTATTACGGAAGCTTCGAGTTTAAAAAAGGAGGGAAACAAATCATCGACTAGTAATTACTCATATAAAAATGTGGGTAGATTGACTTGGAAACATTCAAACTTGACGTTGTGTTATAGGGTCAACTGGGTATGTACCCGCCATTGGAAATCATTCAACATAACTAATGATAAGTTAAACAAAGATTAATTGTTACATGAAAATCTGCAATCAACGGAAATTTGATTTTTAGGCTTATTTTCCATTGCGACAAGATTTCAAGTTAGTTTTAAGAACTAATCCAGCAGTAATTGACTGTGATGTTATAAGACTACAACAACCTTCCATACTCTGCAAAATAATAAAGATAAGCCAGGCAAAATACAGGCAAATAATACCATTTATTTATGTATTTCAAAATCTTTATACAGGATACAATATATCAGCTCAAAGGCTGTTTTACATTATGGTCCTGTGATAAGCAAAAACATTAAAAATAGTGAGAGAAAAATAGCAATTAAAATGATAAATAAAAAATGAACAATTAAGATAATAACAATAAAAAGAATAACTATTATGATAGCAAAATGTACATTAAAATTTGTGTTTCTTTTTTTTTTTCTCTTCAATCCCCGTTCCCCCACCCTTTACGTTTAAAAACCCCGTTAGGAATTCAGAGTTGACCTAAGCAGGTAAGTTGCTCTGTAAAATAGCACTGGTGAAATGGTATTAAAAGCGCCAAAAAGTATTGTATTTAAAACCATCAATAGACCTGGAGACGTAATGATTTGTTGAGCTTTGTTTACGTTAAGCGCGCTTTCCTATGGGAGATAAGTCGGGACTCCAGATAAAGTGGGGTCCGCTCTACTACATAGGAAAGCGCATTAATGTAAACAAAGTGTGACGTCATTGCGTCTTAGGCATATAGAAGATGCATTCTGGACTCAGCAGGAAAGCGGTTTCATATAACCGTACCACAGAATAACTAAAAGATTGCTTATAAAATATTCAATGTTAAGTTTAGGGGGAAACAACAAACCCTAACAGTCCTGAATCCTCCAAATTCAATACGAATTTGCACACCCCCTAGGAAGTTCGGGTTCAGCGTTCCTTGTATTATTACAAAGTCTGTAAGTGGCGCTAATTCATGAGCACTATACATATTGCAAGCTAAATGAAAGTAGTATTTATTTCCCCACCTTTCCCCACGCTCACATTGTCGCTGCTTGTATCTCATTTTGGGAGTTATACAAGGTGGTTGCTTTCATTGCGGCCGGGGTTCGAGTCCCACCATAGACCGGGCGTTCGGTCCCTATATAATATCCTGCATGGGCTTTACTGTCGAGTATGCATGATAGTTTTTTGTCCCTCCTGTCTTTGGAAGAATGCCGGATCTAGGGTTTTTCGAGGATGTTTCTGATGTGCTGAAGTCAAAATCAGATACCAGAGGTCTTAAAATAATGTAATGGAGTGCTGTGGCCTCGTGGTTAAGGGCACTGATTTCGTGTGGTCTGTGGGTAAAGCTGCAGGTCGGGTCTGAGTCCTCGCGGTGTCATGGTGCGTGTGCCCTTTGGCCTGGAGCAAGGCACTTTTTTACTCATTGCGTCTCTGCTCGCAGGGGTAATGTGTTACCTATGAAAGCAGTGATGGCTATTGAGATTGAATTAGCTTCCTTGCGCCTAACAGGCAGCATCGAGCTGTATACTCCCAGGAGCTGATATGGTATATGGAATGTTTAATTGGCCCAATGATTAGGGGTAATAATGATGTAAAGCGATTTGATCTTAGTTAAAAGCGCTATATAAGAACCTGCTACATATTTATAATGAGCTGGATTTTTACAATTGTGTGATGATATCACAGGAAACTTACGGAAAGTTTGGAATTCTTTGATTTTCCTCTCTAATTAAACCTAGACACACGGAGTGGGGGCGGGGGGGGGGGGGTGTTGCCACATCAACCATCCCCTTAATTCGGCCCTTTCTAAATAGGTTTTTTTTTCTTTTTCTTCTCTCACCATTTTTACATATCCTGGCGACGACTTTAATGGCACGTCTGAAGAAGCTTGGTTTCTTCCTCAGTGACATAATGAAATAGAATACACATAGTTTCTCCTCATAGTCTGCTCTCCGGGTGTGCTACAATCCGTCTGACTTAACCTCATGCCCATTCAACTCCTCACGGCCGGCAGTCTCACCTGTATCCTATACTCTCTTCCTCGACTTCGATTTCTACTTGTCTGTTTCAAAACCCTCTGTCTTACCCGGTGCCATAACTATCGTCCAATATGTAGGGGAGGGGCACTTAAGGGAACTTTATTTGCTGGAGAGGCATTATCGGGTTTGGTCGTAGTTTCAAGCAATACGAAGCTACAATCCTGGCCAAATCTCGCTGCCTCCTACCTCTCTTCGGTTCTCTTTCAATGTTGTCTCTCATTGCGCGGTGTGTGCTCCATCAGCTGGGGAGAGAAACATTGACGGGGGGGGGGGATTGGGGGAGTGGGTGACTGTGGCAGGCTCAAGAAGTGTCCCAACCATTAGTGGCCGGGATTGTAGTCTCAAAATTCTGAGCAGGACACGGTTCTGGAGAGTAAGGGGGCTGGTAGAGCCTCTGGGTTTCCCTAGTTACGCCACTGGCCCTCCCCTTCTTCATCTTCCCTGCCCCTCCCCTCCCGATCTCAACCACCCTCCGATATTCTATCTCTCGACGTTCACCATGAGACTCCGGATCCCCTTCCTCCCGGGTTGCCAACAAGGAAGGAATTTTTATGATCACAGTGGAAAAAAAAATGACCAAGAGTCTGGAATCAATAGTATCAGTTACCGCTAGCGAGTTGAATGGCCTACGGGTGCTTAGCTGCGTTGCTATATCCACCCAGCGGCACAAGTGCACCGTGAACGATCGCTTCCGGTATTAAGAGCCCCGACCGGAAGTAGTTGCCCACGTAGGTCAAACGACAAGGCGTTCAGCCGAACACATTTCATTGCTATTCTCTATACACGCAACACATTGTAGATATCCCGGCAGCTGTACCGAACACTTATACATTATAATTCCACATTCTCATCACTAGAGGGACAGGTGCAAGACCTTTTGTTCCCTCAGGGATGCGATAGTTTTTTTTCCTTACTTCATTCTTCCGTATTTAACGGAGTTTTGAAGAAACCCAATAAAGCTGCATTTTTTTAGCAAATAACTTCAGACAATAAGGAGACATCAAATGCCTTAATGAAATACGCAGTCAATACCCGATGAATGCACTCAAAAGGAAACCGCACTGCAAGTATTTTGCGGGCTACCCCTCCCCCTAAAAAAATATAAAACATTCTGGTATAAGGCGAAATGGTTTTCTGTAGTCTTCACGGATTATAACTTTTAGACAATGCACCAGACAGATTCTTTTAGGGGACTAAGATAGGGGTGGGGTAAGCCTGAATTTTTGTAATCAGGAACAAATTGTGAAATCTCAGGAAATTTGAAATCAGAGTAAGTTTTCTTTTTTTTCTTGTTTTTTTTGGGTCACTTTTAAAGTGACTTCTGCGTCTGTTTGTGGCGTCCACAACAATAATTGTAGCTTCCGTTGCAAATGCACTTCCACTGTGAGCAACTGTATTCACATTGCTTGCTTGAGAAATTGTCTGAATTTCAAATTTCTAATTAATGTTTTTATGGGCTTTTTAAAGTTTGCATGACGCATAAACCATTTTAAGAGCGAATCTTATTGTGGCGATTCGAAGCAAAATTGCTCGACCTGGGACAAATCATACATGCTATAGATTATTATGCGGTATGTGTCAACATATTTTTTACATCCATTTTGGGCATTCCTTTTGTGTTGTTGGTTTTATAGAGGGCTAAAACAATGGGAATACGCATCGTGTTTGGCGCCATCTATCAGCTGAACAAAACAAAATAAAACCACAGCGTATGCCGTTTGACCACAGGCAATATGGCTATTGGTGACCTTGTATATCAATTAATATCAACCAAAGGTAAACAAATTGGTCATTGTTTAAGATAGACCTAATATCAAAGATATAATCTTGACTTTTTGGAGGGAGAAAAAGCTGTGCAGCAAGTGATAATCGTGTGCCTCCAACTGTACACGAGATATTTCCCCCTCCTCCAAGACCACACAAACCGCAGACTTTACGATTTTTCATAAATTCCTTCCGGATAATTAAGGGCTCCAGTCTAGCGTATGAAATCGTCAACAAATAACCGACAGGAAAATTAGTCTGGAACTGTCTTGTAAAAGCCCAAAGTCGGCACCGCTGAAAGGCGCGAGAGAATGGAAAAGACCGAAATCAAACGGTGTGGCGTGTTTTGCGATATTGATCGTGCGCGGGACCGGGACTGCGATAGACGGGCGGTACGCGGTCGGTACGCGGTGTATGTAGCAGCCCGGCGTCCGATTGCAGCTGCGATGAGTCGGTTCGTATCACCGAGCCAAGCCTGGCAAGGCACGGCGGGCTGGTCGGCCCCGCAACACGGCTCATTTGCCCGGCTCTTCCGCGGACAAGTCAACCGTTGACCGGTCATTTTGGGAGTCCGGCCGACATGGGGCGGCTTACATCACACGCTAAAGACACCCTCTTAGAGCCACTTCGGGGCCCCTTGTTGGCAACACGTCGGTATTGTCGACTTCGCCGTATCCTTAACACCCCACTTGCTTTTCCTTACAAATTTGGGGTGTTATTTCTTTTAACAGTCACACAACTTTGTATTGGTTTGTTTGGCATAAAATAATACCCTCACGCCATCTCCTTGTTCTTAACGTGTGCAGAAGGGGGTGAAGGCGTACTCCGGCTTTACAGGGAGATCTGTGGAGAGAGAAAGGGGGTACCACTCTGACCCGCGGGTAAAGATTGATGGCACGTGGCCGTCGGGGTCGTATGTCCTTTGCCGTTATGCGTGGTGTAGGCCTACATGCCAGCCGATATTTTGATATGTTTGTCACAGTTGGTGGATTGGCACGTTAACACGGCTAAGTTCATTCCAGGTCTGCAAATTAAGACGCCCAAGCAACGCGCTTGAAAAGAATTGTACACTCTGGCACGCATTTCCCTTGCTCTATGGTTGACTTCATGTGTAAGTCTTTGAGCTCCGTGGGTGGCACTTCAGTTGGCTTGGCTCTTCAGTGCGGTTTGTAAATCGACACTCAAGATGGGGGGGGGGGGGTATTTTTATACGTCCAATTTCAAGTTCACTTGTCTTGCCGGCGTCTTTGTTCACCAGTAGCCTCAGACAATTTTGTATGTGTTGACCCAATAACAATATGACCGATTGACCGTCAGTCGTTTGGGGGTTTACGTTTAATCAATTTTAAAGACTATGCTTCCTTGTCTTTCATGCATTCACTTCATTGCAGTTCATCAGCTGCCTGTGTCACTGCCAGTAAAGAAATGACAGAGATAAGCCGCACACGATTATTTGGGATCCTTAACGCAGTTATCATTGTAAAAACTCTAGAGATTACAAAATTACATAGAGAATTAGCACAATAGTTTTGAAAATAACATGAACTATTTAAAAGCACCACAGGCCGGCACTACATAATGGCAAGCCCCGCTCGAATATCGAAAATTTGTGACCAACCAGCTCTGGGTTTACATATTGTGCGAATACAAAAATGGCTCTCAATGTCTGCAGACGAAAGAAAGACGAGGTGACAGGATACCCATAATATATAGAAAGACACCTCGTTATTAGGTCAATTTGAAGTGAGTCACAAAGTTCACTTATACTTTCGATTCGAAATTTACAAAGTAGCGGCAGTAAAAACTTGAGGAATGAAAAGATGCCAAAAAGATGATAAAAAGGTGATCTATAATAAACCATGCGATTTAAAAAGTCCCGGGTCAGATTGACTCGGAATCTGGGTTCTATTCGGCCTGACACTTTTCAGGGTCAGAAATGACACTTTCCCGGGTCAAAATGACAATTTTGCCAAAGTTTCTGGGTAAATGACCCTGGAAAATAGTCTTTTGACCCGGAAAGTGTCACTTTTGCCTCCAACAGGCGAAAAAAGACCAGGGAAGTTTTAGAGTGTACATCAGGGTGAGTAAAAAAAACCGAAACCCAAATGTTGGGACAATTGTTTTAGTGAAGGTCTGCATGTAGCACTTTCAAAATCTAGATGAAAGCCTAATTCATAAGTTTTCTTTTAGTACAGGAATCATTCAAATCACTTGTGTAATTTTCAAGTTACGGAGTTTTAAACGCAACCACCGTTTTAAAGTTCTGTCCACGGATCACACAAAAGGTGTGTGTTCTTTCAGCAAAACGAAAACAATTCACACACATCCTTATGTGATTTGTTTTCGTGTTGCTGAGAGAACACTGAGCGATATTTCGCGTGCGTGGAGCCAGTAACCGGTACCGACCGTACGCAAAACAATTACCGTCTTGGCACCAAGTCTTTTGAACCCCGGGACCCCGTTGCTAAGTCTCTTTGCCCGACAAACAATTATGTTTTCTTCCTGGTGTCAGCTAGTCTATGTAATAGACCCTTGTGAAAGCATGGGTCTATCATATGTGAGCCGATTTGCTGATTAATTATGCAAGACAACCGCAATTGACCTCTAGATTTTGACCAATCAGCGGGCGCTTTCTATATCTGGTCTCGTCATGGATATCTATAAATAAAATCTAGACACGCTGTGAATTGAGCAAAAAAAGTCTGCCGTTACGCGCTCTGTAACGATTACGCGATATGCCGGCAATAACAGAGCCGCGGCCAATCACGGCCGTGTCTATAGGGTTTTGCAGATCTATGCGCGCTCGGCCGTTGTTGTATTTCCAAAACAGTGAATCCGAATCGACCAATCACAGTTTTAGTCCTGATTTGGGAATGAAATGCCGTCACGAACTAGTAAAGTCGACTCCGATTGGCTGGCGCGCGGCGTCGCATAAATTTGCATTCCTAGATATATCAGACGTTCGCAGATAGGGCTCCGTGGAGATCGGATGATACTCAGACTACGTGTCAGCATGTCAGGAGGAAAACAAGCAACCTCGTCCCCAGGGTGTCGAGCAGTACGCGCCCACCACTACCTGTTCTCTCACCCTGGTATTGGATCATTTGCATGTGCAAGATTTTTGAACACGTATGCAAATGAGGACTAGTCTGGTGCCTGCCTGTGCGTTACATTTGCGTTTGTTTTTGAATGCGGTGTTGGGGTAAAAACAGAATCAATTCGTCGCAGCGCGCGAGCATGGCGTGTGTTACGAAAACACGATTTTATTTTAATTAAACTGTTACGATCTTATCGAGACAACATGCAGTATCACAGTTCATATTAATATGAACAAATTGGAAAGAAAATTAATATTTTCGAGAAGGCATGGACGAATGATTGCGAAAATACGTACTGCACGTTGTGAATAACAACACCAAGTACACGATATAAGTCCATTTCTGGCCAATTGCGGTATCGAATCAGGATACAGGAAGAAAGTTTTCTACCCAGGGCTTACTATTGGAGACGATGTTGGAAATAAATAAGCACTGGGAACGGGGTTGCTACGTTTTGGAAACTTAGTGATTTATTGATTGAAGAAAGATTCGAACGCGCGACCTTCTAGCCTCAAGAAGGCATTTGAGCTTGTGGTTTCGGGAGAATAGTTTCAGTTATATCACAAGTATCTGGACGGCTTGTTGCAAAAAACTGTAAATAGTCCCTAACCCATACGTTCAAGGTCGATTGGATTGTTCTTTTTCTTTTTACCGGTCCAATATATCATTCGGTAATATGCCATCTTTAATTTGATGGAAATTGAATTCTAGACTCTGGGGACCCCAAGAGGCAAGTAACCCCCGCATCGGTGCTCCTCAGCGCGAGCCATAAAACAGAAACGTGTCCTGGAAAAAATATGAGCCCAGCCTAGCGTCTTATAATGCAGACAGTGCATAGTGTGGTGAAGTATAATGTACCGTGTGTTTGTGTGCAGTGTGTATTGAGATCCGGGGCGCATCGCGTGTAAGATTAGTGTACGCATGACCGATAGGTGTCACAGGGAATGAGAGTCTGGTAAGCACTAATGGAACCAGTCATCTTCTAGATTCTGTAAGGAGTGCAGACTTGGGGAAGGAGGGAAAGGCTCTTAAAATGTAAGAAAGAAAATTAATAAAATCTACATCTTAGTTTATATTTTGCTGAGGGTTCTTTCAAACCTGAATGCGGATTCGGTAATGTGGCGAGAATCAAACCCAGGAGCTTCTTTTAGCGAGTACAGAGGACCGACCACTAAATTGTCCATTGTCCAAAACATACAGCTTTGATTAATTATCTGGTTGCACTTAGATCGGCAATCGAAATCTTAATAATGAAAAGTTCAACAAAGAATTCCATTTGACTATTGCAGGATTGGAACACGCGACCTCCGGGAATCAAGCCCTTGAGAGTCAGTTTCTGTTTTTGGCTTATTTGATAATTAATAATCTTAATTCAAATTAAGCAAAGATATAGGAAACGTGGCTCCTTGGGACATATCGATTGATTGGAAATACTTTCCTCTGTGCGCCCCTCCATGACTTCCTTTTGTCTGTAATTACTCTTCTTCGGCTCATTTGTGAACTATTTTGAGTCCATTGTTTAGTGCCGGACCTTGAACATTTTTGTATAATTGGGGATGTCTAATACGCAGGCAGTTGTGGCCCCTAAAGACGCGGCATACATCACCTTTGACAAGCGCCCCGGCGACTGGACTAAGCCCGGTCCGCTGCGTTTCACACCCGCGTGTCACCTCGCTAGCCCGCGCTGCTGTCCCCTTGCGAATAAAACCCCCGTATTACTACTCCTGCCCCGGCTCCGGTGTATACGGGGCCAGACTGCAAGATAATCATCATCATTATCGTCATAATCTCCCATTGCAGTTTACTTGGGGCCCAGTTTATACTCTTATACACGCGATTCTTGAAAGTCGGGAGGATATTTTGCATTCCCGATCAAATTCATGCAATTGCTATGCCCATGGAGACTTCTCGCCGACTGAATGCTAAAACACCGGATGCTCTAAACTCCCCGTGCTCGGCTGTGGCATGCATATCAATGCATTTATATGGGATACTATTTGTCAGGTCCGGTATTCAGATGCAGTATTTGTCTGCTTTGGGCAATACGGGAAATAGTGATCGGTTTCTTGTTTTGGACACTTGGGAGGAGACGAAAGATCAGAGAGGGAGAAGTGAAATCTTGAGGCGTCCTGCAACCTTACTGACCACACAAGTGATGAAGAATTCTGGTGGCTGAATGTCCAAGTTGCCAACTTTGCCCCAAGATACATTAGATCAAAAACGGGGTCTTATACCTGGAAACATCACCCGTTCAACTTTTGTTCATGTTATATTATACAAGACATTCTCATTTCAATGTCTTCTTTGTTTGGCAGAGACTATATTGATGGGGAAAGAGATGATAGAATAGGCTAGGCGGGCCTACATCCCTCCTATCCTAGCCTCCTCGCCCACCCCAACTGTATCGTCTGTGTTGGCAGTGAGCAATAGGCAATCTTTGGCCCACCAATAGGCGAGGTTTCTCGCTGATACATAGAGTAGAGTACCCCACCCGCATTAATTATATGCCCCGCCTTCTATCTGTGGCATGGCGGAATGACCACCGCGTTTTAGAAAAACGAAACTTACTTAGACAGTAGACTTGTATGCACGGTCACAAAAATACGAGTTTTACTTTTAGTTAAAAAAGAAAGAAAGAACGAAACTACTCGTGTTTATTGGAAACAACAACTTGGCATCTGCCATATCCACAATATTAAAATGATAATTCGTCCATCATGACTAGATCCTATAAAATAGACGACTTGAAGCCTATTCAGTCTGACAAACTATGTTACCAAAGTGACAACTTTACTCCTGCATTTTAAATATCCTGTACAACTTACACAAAAATCCGTCTGAGTATCACCCGTTGTCAACGTCTGAATGTGAGCAATGCAAATTGTGTGCGACCCCGCGCACCAGCCAATCAGAGTCGACTTGAGAAACTGTGACGTCATTTGGACTAAGCTGTTGATTGGTCAATTTGGCTTCCATTTTTTTGTTATACAACAACGGGTTACCGAAGACCCGATAGCAGGTCAAGACGCAGTCTTGTTTTGCATAATTAATCACCGAATTTGCTAGCATATCGTAGACCATTGCTGCGCGAAGTGATATTCCATATAATATAGCCACAAATAGTAACGACCTTCAAACAAACTGACGTGATACTTAGATTTGAACCAGAGCCTCTTTATTGACAGGTTCAACAGCGTCCAAGCGCTCTACCGATGGGAGGATTTTAAGACGAATGGTGGCAGCAGACACACCGATCCTTTTAAATTGTTTGCGTCATGTTTAAGCCATAGACATCTTATACACTTAGACCGGTTGGTTATTTGCTTAACATTTCCGCCAGCAACGTACCGTTTAAGATGTCTACGGCTTAAGCTAATGTGCGCATGTTCAAAATGGCGCAAACAATAGAAAAGGACCGGTGTGTTTGCTGCCACCAAGAGTCTCAAAAGTCTCCCATTGCAAAAATGGGAATCGCCATACTTGAATGAAACCTATTTCATACTTGCAAATTACGTTGCTTACTTGCTATTTTACGTTTATAAGAACCAAGTGAAGTAGCTATAACGACCGTGCTTCTTTACTTGCAACCCCAACCGTGCCAAGCACGTACGGGCCCAATATCACGAAGCTGCATAGAGCCGGCATAAACTTTGCGCTACGATTGCTTGAGTTGAGTCACCATCGTATATGGGGATCTTTCTTGATGCTATGGTTAGCAAATCTGTTAGCTGCATATGTGCTCAATGAGCTTTTAAGAACAAATAATTAGCCATTCTTTTGATAAGAAGATCAGCCGGGAAGTAGTCACAGCGGCGATGCATCTACATCCAAGACACGTTGGTTGGTACCCTGTTTTGCTCAGCAATTATATTTATTCACTGGCAGCTCCATAAAATCGGACCCTTCCAATTCTCGGTTAGCGGAGAGTCGAGCTCTAAGCAGCGTCTTGGAACCCGAGAACAAAATTGGCGTGCTTCCACAACATCAGTTATATCGCCACTCAAGATACAACCATCATAATCTCATTAGGAACCACTAGATACAGCAGACTTCATTTCATTATGATGGACCGCCTGTTCTGGCCAAATATTTCCCCTCCACCAACCGAGACCTCTTTTTTCTTCTTCCTTTATAATAAAAATGGTAAAAGATGCATTTGCGGCCTGAAGATGATACGAAGTACAGGGAGAAGCAATGTTTGTGGAGATGCAGAATGCAACAAGGGACCATGAGATAGCATTACCGTTCGCCACCTCCGTGAGGCCTGGGGTGTTTTGGTGCCTCAGCAATATCATTTCTGCCTGCGTTATCCTGCTGCTATTTCATGACGTACTTCATTTTATCATGGAGTGCATCCAGGATAAACTTTAACGCTACTGATATTTTGGTCTGGTTCCTGGTGACAAGACAATGCTTTTATACGGGATCTTATTTCAGAGTGTGAATAACGTAAACCATCCGGTGTCGCTTTATGAACGAAACGGCACCGTGTGAACCAATCGCCATTTTTAAAAGATGTGACATTGTCGCAACGTTCTCTTAACCTTAATTTAGGATTTCTGATAAATGAGAGATTTTACAATAGAATAATTTCAGTAGTTGTTTGATAGGCCTATACTTGATCTTTCTCATTTTCAATTTTTTTTTATTAGTTCTTAATCATCCCTCTTTTAACGCAAGTTGTACCTTTTATGTCAATAAACCAAATAATGACGTTATAATTTGAAGTGGGCCTTTAAGTTCATTTTTTGTTTCATGAAACAGCCACTGTTTCTCTAGAAGTCGAGGGTAGTGCAATGACCTATTGGGTGTCAGTGAGTCCGCGGGGTGGTCGTATATCGGATTGCTGCTGTTTTATACCTGAGCGTGATGTGCATGATACAAACTACCCCCATCTTGATTCGGGCAGAAATCAGCCCCTTCTGTCGGCTTGCCAACGCATCTTGGAGTTTATACTGAAGATCTCCGAGAGGAGGAGGGTGTAGTGACGATGACCTAAGTTATCATAAATCATCTTCTTTTCCTCAAGGAAGAGAAAGGAAGGGGTAGTGGTGGGTTTGGTGGTGATGGTAGGGTGATAAGATGGGATGGCGATGTTCGTCCTGGTGTTGAGTTGTGGTGTTTATAGTAATGACGTCGATAGTGGTGATAGAAGTGGTGATTTTGGTGCTGTTGGTGGTGGTGGTGGTGGCCTGCTGAAGGTTAAAGTGGTGGTAGTGATGACGAAATGAATGAGACATTGGTGATGAGAGTACGAAAGAAGATTAGAATGGTGGGAATGATGATGATGCTATAGCTAACAACATGTCTTATAGATGCGGATTATTAAAGACGATGAAGAACAGTTTTGCCATGTAAAAAGAAATCACGATTGTAATTATTAAGAAGATGAATGACAAGGACAATTATCTCTGTGACAATGTACTGAATGCGGCGATGATACGATAGGACGATGGTGACATTGCTGACAATGACGATGTCGATGACGATGTAATAACTTTAAAGACGATGTCGGCCAATAAGAATGATACTGACAAACAAAGACTGTAGATGACACTGGAAATGACAAGGACGGTGGCGATGACGGTATCACTGACAAATATGACAAAGACGACAAATACTGATGACAATAGCAAAGATGGTGTTTACAGTGATAATGGTAGTGAATTCCAGAATCTGTCTCGAACTTTCTTATTTTAATCATAAATTCAGCAGACACTGATTCACTGGTACAACGAACCGGAAAAGATAAATGATTCAAAAGCGATCAATGTGCGTAGTTTACATTGAACTCGTTTCCTTAAAATGTAAATAATAGTCTTCAAGTTTCATGAATGGTTCCTTCCTGGGAGGAAATATCAGCAACGCTCACGGCACGCTCTGCAAGATGCACGTCTGAGTTCCAAGCAATCATGTGCACGTGCGGGTCCGTCGGATTCAAACAACGAAAACAAAGTGCAACCGGTGCGATGTATGAACAGTTGCCCCCCGGCAGCCCTGGCCCAGCGCTGGTGCTGTGACACGCTCCCGGCCTGGATCCTCGGAACATCAATCCCGTATGGTTATTACATGCTTACATCATAATCTCTGGCTTGGTTCATGGCGAGGGGTCCCATACAATAACCCGGGGATCGGGATATCACACCAAAAAAAACAAAACACCCGAGACCTGGTTTTGTTGGACAGAAATTATGCCTATACGTTTGGTGGATAATGAATTAGTCTCGATAGCTGATGTGTCGCTCTTATTACTTGGAAGCATTGAGGGAGTACCGATGAAGCAAGTCTCGATTCAAGCCAAATTTGATTAAAACGGTGACAAAAGTTGGTTTATCAAAAATCAGCATTCAAGAACCAAATACGGCTCCAGTTACTATGGAAATCTCGATTGCATTTAAAACTGCTTTGAACGCATGTCATGTATGTCAGTGTTCTACCTTACAGCCAAACTGCTTTTCAGATGCAATATGGAACACAAAAGAGAGTTTTTTCAGTGCCTTTAATTATGAGTTTTAAATTCATAAAAGCCGGTCCAGTTTCTTCAAAAGATTTGAGAGTTAAGCCTCTGCTGCCGTTTAACGTGTATCCTTTTTGGTACATTGGTCAACTCAGAATGAGTTGAGAAACGTCCAGGGTCGATCTAGGTAGGCCCTATGCTGAATAAAGAAAACAAAATGTCAGTAAATAGACCCTGAACCAGATGTATTATTGAAAAATCCGTGAAAAGGTTTCAAAAGAAGTAGAAAGGGACTTCTAATGTTAATTAAAACAGTTATCTAATGTCACTGCAAACGACAGATGACCTGTTTCGGTCTTTATTCAAATTACCTCAATTTAAAAGCACTGCTGAATTCAACCTTTCTCACTTGTTCCGATATTCATAGAGGTCGTTTTTGTTTTAGTCCGATCAATAATTCGAAGCTCCTTCAGCTGCAGTACGCACCCTCAAAAGTCCTGTGTCAGATGTGACTCGGATTCGTATAAGATTTGACCTGACCGTGCTTATCGGGTCAAAATGAAACTTCTCCGGGTCACATTTCCGGGCTATTTGACAAAGAAAAGTGTCATTTTGACACATAACAGAATGTCATTCTGACCACAAAGTGTGTCAAGTCAAATCTGACCCAGATTCCGGATCAAATATGACCTAGGACTTTTATATGATCTTTCAGAATTTTCTATCTCATCGAAAGGTAACTGCGAGGAGAATAATTTCCTTAAAAAATGCAAAGTCGGAGAGAAAGGAGACAGGCTCAACATATGTCACACCATTTTGCGCAATCGTAAAATCGTAAAATCTTTCCGCCCTTAAGACAACAAACACGACATAGGCGGATTATGATCGCGCCTTTAATTTCATTAGACACCAGGCCGCCGTCCCCGTCAATAATCAAAATGGCGTTTCACTTAACAACTGTTGCCCTTGGCAACAATTAATATCACCGAGCAAGGAGGGAATAAATGGCTGCTTCTTATTAAGAACCACGCCAAAAATAAGTGGGACACCACTAACCCGGGGCTGCATAATCAGATCAGGGAGTCCCCGCTGGTCGAAAAAGGAACAGACCGAGAATTACAAGGGTTAAGAGTACCGGCCAACGGCCATGCGGCCCGGCAGGTGGATAGCTCCAGGGCTGGTGGGTGAAAAATCTTGCGAACGGATGGGGAGGACCCGTTATAGCTACTCAACTTTGCCGGTAGTCAGGACTGTTTTGCAGGGAGATAAAAATCAGATATGTAAAAGGGGACAAGAATAAGAAGAGTTTACATGCTGCCCATAAACTGATTGGCCTATAAATCCCCCACCTCTGTAAGACGTAAGGTCTCGCCAACATCTTACAGGTCTACCTTTAATACATTCCTGTTCAGATCTGTTTTCTTGAGGTATATAGGCCTAGGCCTGACCGCATTCTATTCCACACACTCTAATACTGTGATATTGTATGCTGCAAAGGCTTGCACTTTTTCACAAAAGTTTGCAAAACTAGTTCAACATAACACGATTTGAAAACTCGAAATAAAACAAGTGCCTTTCCTAGAATTTGTGTGACTCAATACTTTAGTCTTACTATTAAGTTATTCGCGGGGCGCCCTCTATTGTTCTATTACTTTCGGGACGCTCTTTCAGAATGCAAATGATCGGCAAAAAATAATGTATTATTCCAACAAAGGCATAATGAAGCGTGGGCAGGGAATCGTCTGATTTCGGATAGCAATTGATTAGTCATTGTTATTCGCAATTATAACGGTAAAAGACAATTATAGTATCGAAGTTCGGGACTTCCATACACAGACACATATTGACTGGTTTCTCTAGTTATTGGAAATCTCTCTAGTTATTGGAAATCTAGTCGCAGCTTGACATTATTGTAGGTGCTCATGCACTCACCGAAGATTTCCATTCGATAATCGTCGACTAGAAATAAATGTGTACCTTTTCAACTGACTTTCAGTTGTGCATGCACCCACCAGCTGAACCTTAATACTTAGTCAAGACTTACTGTCTGATGTAGGCCTAATCATGTGTGAACTCGAAATGTGAAATACTGCCCAATAAACCAAAACATTCCGTTTCATTACAAAAAGATAACACTCATCTTCTGCTTTTCACTGCGATCCTTCTGCGACTTTTTTCCAATTGGACGGGGAGAGTTTCCATCACAGTCTTGCCTCTGAGAAAAGAACCCGGTTCATCATTGCTTATCAGTTGTAAATTATTTCGGATAATGAGGATGCGGAATGTCTTGGGGGAACTAAAAGGAAGAATGGACAATGTTGCTTAAAACATAACCGTCCGAAGTACACGAATTTTAAATACAAGAAACACACAAATACTGTACTACTTTGTCAACCGTGCAAGGACGTATACACCTTTCCTCTACTCCTGGTCCTCCTTGTCCTAGTTGTGACTCGGTGTCGAAACTATAGATTCTTGAAACAAACGTGTAAAATAAGCCACCAAAAACTGAACGCCTCTTTTCTAACGAAACAACGGTCCACACACTATAGGGTGCAGCCTGTCAAGACTGCCTAACATCATCATGTTATTGGCAGGGTGTGTACATGTATGTCTCGTCCCACTGCGTTATGCTCCACGGTGTTATTTTAACTGGATTAACGCGGTACTTAACGGTTTTTTTTGTCCGTTGTGTCCCGGTCTTCCCAATCGATGGATGTTTGTCAAAAGATGGTTTTGGTGCACCGAACGGCGACTCGGAAAAGAGACAGAGGGAGAGAGAGGGGAGGGAGGGATTACAATTGATCAGGCTTAAAAAGAGCAAAGATGATGGGATGAGACGGGATCAAAGGAGGAAGGTAAGAGGTGCTCCAAAGAGGCAGCATAAAGGCCCCTAATGGATGTATTGATGGAATGATTAGGCTTAGAAGGCGGTGCCATCAGGCACACACAAAACGGAGAATAAAAGAGTTTCCCGCAAGCAAGCCGCAAAAACCTTCTTTATGTAAACTTCTGTCTTCTTCACTTTAGAAAAAGAAACTACATGTGGACTGCTTTTGTTGAAAGAGGCCGTCTGCACTTAAAAATCAATTAAGAAAATACACAGTGCTACAAAATCAAACCTGACTCCTGAGTTGCACAGAACACATTTGCATCTTTTTCTAATCCCTGTCTGAGACAACACTCCAAGGACTTAGCTCTTGGTAAGATGCACACATTGCAACAATAAAAAAAAACTTTATAAAATTATTTGGAGGAAATCGGGAAAACGCTTAATTTTTTTAATATGATAAGGGACAACAATGGACCGTGTCATGCTTTATGAAGACACCTTACCTATAAAACAACTTGAACAAGTTCTGAGAGAATACTCCGCATTTGTGTTTTCTATATTCCCTTGATCGTTGATCTAAAAAATATATACGTGATACACATTAAACATTTTACAATGTCACATTCATCATTATGTCAATTCTATTACATCTAAATCCTTCTTCATTGTCACTGACACCGTTAAAAGCGAACTTGGACCTGAACATTAATAACATTTTTCTCAAAATATTTGAAAATGAACCTTTCGTGATATTTACTTGAAACTGGCACGCAGTTTTTGCTATTCCCCTCCCTTTTTCTCCCTCAAGATTTGATTTATTCATTCGATGGTGAATTTTATCCATTATTTTCTTTTTGCATTCCCTCCTCCGTGCCTGCGTTCATTCACTTATTCATCCATTCAATCATTAACAAACGTGGCACCTCCACATATCGGATGACATATGACCTCAAGCCCGAGCAGTAGATACAGTATCCTCCTCTCCAAGACCTTTCCGTCTCAGAGAGGAGCAGTCTACTGATGTATAAAACATCAGATACAAGACCGAAATATTGAGTATATCAGTCATGGGAATGAAGAGAAGATGGAAAGGGGGGGGGGGGAGATGGAGGACGGTTAGGAATGCCCAACAGAGCAAGAAGCTGCATTCCGAGGTGTCAAAGCCACGTCTTCTCCCGGTTTGGGACCGGGTATAGCTTGCCCATTAAACTTTCATGTTTGCATCAGGGAAGAGAGCGAGGGGCAAAACCCAAACGAGGCGCATCGCCAACGATGCACAACCCATAACAAGACGCGACACAGAGCAAGTGGTGTCAAAAGCCCAGCCTACGGTGTGAGCTAGTCCCGGCCACGGGTCCGTGTGGCAAATTTGGAGGGTCAGGCACTAAGAGGGTGGCGGGTTTAGAGACCTGGGCGCGGCTGGGGCGACAAACCTTGCGCGGATTTCTATTGCCCGTTAGTTGTTCACTCCACTTGATCTTTACCGTCTTGCAACTCTTACATCGTCACCCTTCTCCGATCGTGTCTTCTCCCCTACCTTTTCCAGTCCCAGCCCCTCAGTAGCCCATTCCTCCCTCCTTCCCACTAATTCCAGAACCCAATTAAATCGATACTGAGCCGCTTTTAAGACCAAACGACAAAGACGACCCCAATAGCGGCCGATTTCTTCTGGGCAAAGAAAGAGCAGCGTTTGGACAAGACCAGTTGACCGTTCTCGTGAATAGCGTAGCAACCACCGCAACGAGCGCCGTAACCTTCGGCCGGCGACTGCAGTCTCGCTGTCCCCTATTGTTAGTCAGGTATACGCGAGGGCTGAACTTACTTCTCATTCACTCTTTCATTATTCCTTAAAAGGATCTCAGCATCAAAGCGAAATCACCAACTATAAAGACGCCGAGATAACAGACATGCAAGGAAAGTCGGCAAATCATCACATCTAGCAATGTATTCATCTTGGGTCCTATATTGACACTCATCAAAATATGTTTACGGAGCGACATGATTTATGTGAACAGTAAAGCTGAAATTGGTATATTTATCTCCTTCGTGTTATACATACTACCTCCGGAAAAATAAGGAACGGTATTTATATTGTCTACACTGCATATTACAAACACCAGTCGTGCAATGGGACACAGAAACCAAGGGTCATGTAGTGTGGTTCCAAAATTGACGATCATGTCTGACTTAGATTGTCGGTCAGGTAACCGTCACATTCAGAACCAGAACATGACGCTTTAAGTCCTGCATGCCCTCATCTGAGTGCACACCTGAGGCACAACGCAAGACGCAGCTTATTGTGCTAGGCATCAAACTTCGTAAATGTGAGCTTCAAGTTATTGGATAGGCCTACAAACTCTGATAACAAACATGACAGGCATTATTTTGTTGGCGATTGTCAACCATTTTGTACACGCAGTAATAC
>JASAOE010000235.1:0-25000 GCA_029964075.1 Patiria pectinifera
GGAACATTTGGACACGGGACTCCACACCCAGAGCCGACGGTACACACACGCGCGCATACATCAAGCCATAACTGTGGTGTTAAAAGTCTATACTTCAAAGGAAAACTGCAGTCTGTCAGATTAACAGACGCGAATGACAGTTCATCATCCATGTCCATCTGATACCCGTTAGTCAACAAATATGGGCGAAACTCTACTATATGTTGAGCCAATAAATTCCATCCAGAAGTTCCCTTTTCATGTCCCCGTTGTTCTCCTCATTGACTTTGCCATATGTTGTCTTGAAAGCCCGGCTCGCGTTACACGGTAAACGCACGCCCTTTTATTCTCTTCCCTATTTTTCGTTTCTTTAAATACCAGTCGTGACTTGCCTTTAATAATAATAGTCAACATGTAGACGTACAACGTGCGCGCATGAAAGGAGGCATCAAAATGGACTGGAATGAGAGCCACAACTGTTCAAATTGAACTTCGAATGTTTTCAGAACCACAAACAGGGGCTTCGCGTCAAAAAAGCTACCCCCACCGTTTAATGACGTCATTCCAGTCATAAACCGCGCCCCCTCCACACGGAACACTGATCACATGGAACTCGTTGCTGTGTGAGAATTCGGAAACTGCACAGTTACTTCACTTATTACGCACAGCAAAGGTAACAGCCAATTCGGACGTTTACTGTTGTGATATAAATGTCTTCAAAAGGAAAAAAAATGCACGTGTAGTTTTCGTTATGTAGAGAATACTACATGTAGTTAATGAACGACGAACAAACTTAGCAACATGGAAACCAGCGAGCTAGTAAGCATGGTAACTGGCAATCAAACACCAACCAAAATCAGTCTTCTGTCAATCAAGCAATCATATGCAATGTTCAAGAACCCTCAATAGCAAACACAAACAGCAAACGGAAACGACTGCCCGCTAAAGGAACGGGAAAAAAAAGACAAACAAACAAACGGACCAAGTTTCCCCAAATTTCGAATGCACGGACAAACTACTTGACATAGATACCACGCGTGGATGTATGCCTTGGCGTGGAGTGGTTCACATAATGGAATTTCAAACCTGGCGCAAAGGCATACTTGCTCTTCGCGCCTCCACCTATACCCGCCCGTGTTCAGAGCACCAGCAATCGATGGTGTTTGTGAGATGGACTAGGCTAGCCATATGTTGGAGTGGTTACGACTAGTAATCGCAGATTGGTGGACCAGACCAGACTTTGCAAATAAGCAGTCTGAGGTTCATAGAGTATGACAAATAAACGAAAATTATGCTATGATCTTTTTCAAGATGTTCAAAGAACAAGTCTTCAAAATGTCTGAATTATGTTACTAAAGCGCACCTGTTCAGATAGAGGCTCTGTTGTCATCGCCATAATGTCGCAGTTAAATGTTACCCTGAGTGTATTGGGGTTGTCGTTGTTGTCGTTGTCTTTGTGTTTGTCGTCGTTGTAGTTGTTGATGTTGTCATTTTTGCCTGTTATTGTTGTTGTTTTCGTTGTTGTTGTTGTTTTGTTGTCGTCGTCGTTGTTGTCATCATTGTCGTATTGCTGCTGTTGATGCTGTTGTTGTCTTTGTTGCTGTTGTCGTTGTCGTCTTTGTTGGTGTTATTGTTGTTTATGTTGTCGATGTTGTCTTTGTTGCCGTTATTGGTGACGTCGTTATTGTCGTTGTCCTGTTGTTGTCATTGTTATCTTTGTCGCTCTTGTCTTCATCGTCTTTGTTGTTGTTTTCTGACAGGTTTTCCTGTTTATGTATCTAAAATGCCATGGAGATGAAAAGATTTCATTATCGCGACTTCGACTACATCAAAGTGAGCAACAAACATGGAGCACGCATCCCGGGGTGTAAATGGATTGGCACTTGGTTTTGTGTCTGCCGTTACCCTCGACCCCCTGCCGCCCAAGCTTGAGTCACCTTGCGCGTAGAATAAGAAAAGAGGACCCGTCCCAAATTAATCTGTTAATATCCCAACTAGGCCCGGCTAAAAGGGCCCCGAATTTGTCCTGAAACTGTTCCAGCGGACAAGCTATTACTTCGACCCGGGTGTGTATTATGTGCAAGTCTTGGTCCCCCGCCGTTCTCACCTTGGAATTCAAACGCGCCTAATATGATGAAATCACTTGATCGAATCACGGGGTTGGCAGCGCTCCACTGCGCGGCGTGTCTTGTTGGCAATGGTCTGCGCAAATCTCAAAAATTGCCCAAATATAATAACTGCAAAGCTTGTCGTGCCGGCACACTAAATGTGCAAGTCATATAAACCGTCCTAGCGTGCGTAATTCGTGTCGGCGGAAGGGTATTTTTATTAATAGAAGGCATAAAAAGCAGCGGGATTGCCAAATTGGTAACAAGTTGACAGACCAGTTGATTTGATACGCAAGAAAAAAAATGGACAGATCCTAGCTACTTCGAACCGAACACGAATCTCAACAGTGCTTGAATGCGTGCATATAGTTAGGACTTCAAGTCAAGTTTTCGAACTGTTGTCGGCCGATGAAAAAGCTTTGTGCCGAAAAAGGACCTACAAAATGGTTACCCCTTTCTCTCTTAAATGGAAAAAATCTTCCTGGTATAGTGCTGCAGTCTTTCCTGAATAATATGTATAATTATTGATAGGTTTAACAGGTGTGTGTATTTCGTTCCTGCTGATAAAGGCTGGTAGTTCGCATACATGTCATTTTGGCGCAAGATTAATTGTGTTCCACGGAGTAGTAACTATCAAAGTAAACGTCTCCGCAGCAGTTTACCCGGGGCATTTTAATCCAGATGCAATTATTTCTGACTATACATGCCGCCATCTCCCAAAGAGATCTCAAACCAACAAATGTACAATCAAGGGCATATCTTTCGGGAGAAAACTTCGAAAAGAAAGGTCTTCTTTTCAGAACACCGACAAAAAGTATGCCACAACTGTCTTTTGAGTAGCATTCCTTGCCGGCCCTAACCGTCTTTTGAACGTAACCCAATTACCAACTGTCGTTGCACACAAGGACTTTCTCTCCGCTCGGCTTTTGTTGTTCTATCATTTTTGACGATTATTTATTATCAGGCGGCGTATTATGTATAATAATTTATGACTGTATGGATTCGGACTCGCGCAAGGGGGGGGGGGGTTGAGGGGGTGATAGGGGTGGTTAAGGGTACAGAAGGGTTTCCATTACCTCGATGAAGGATGCCGGGAAAAGCAATTGCTCCGGTCTTAACCCAATCAAACCGGCATTGCTTGCCCGTCACCACAATGCACGCGCGGGCCCTAACCAAGTTACGGCACCCGCAAAATTTTTTGAAAGGGATGCGGCTAATTGAGTTTGGCGCAATTTGGCATCGGCGCGGCTCTCGCTGCTCGGGTACCGCGCTGTGTATGTACGCGCACCGTTTGTGCATTAAGTATTTATTGGTCCGTTGTGTCTTTAAGCATGTTGGTGGGCGGGGGGGGGGGGGGTGTCGGTGTCCATTCAATCTTCCATCTTGCCAAAGCTCCGTTCATCATCGATGCAAACAGTTGGAGAACCCTATGAAGAAATTGAATTACTCTTTTAATGAGCACAATTACATTCTGCAATATCAATAATTGGAATTAGTGAATCTTTCCTTTAGAAATAGGCCAACCGATAGCTTATTCTTATAAAAAATTTGATGTACAATCCGTCTATGTGTCTTGTTTTCTTAAACTTATTTTGGTACCATTTTTCGAGATGGCTGATATAGAAAATTGATACCGATACTTTACCGGTTACGTCATAATTTCTTCCCGGAAGGCCTGTTATATTTTGTGAATTTGGACCATGTATAATTTACAATGTTTTTGTATCACCTTGTATGAGTTTCAATGAAAATACCTGAAAATAGATGAAAATATCTGACAATGCCTCATGTGTTACCAAATTTTAATAAAAACGCCAGTGCTTACATCATTGATTCCACCCTGAAGTTTGAAACACCAACATTTTGGGAGAACAGAGACGGCCCAAAGAGATTGGCCAAACACAAAGCACGCAAGCATGCATCGTACCACCAGACGGTATAACAGGTTCCATCCACTATTAATCCCATCCCGTTGCATGTTCTTCGCAAATCAAGCACTTATTTTTAATGGGCGGTACCTTCAAATTTTTCCTCTTCTCTTGTGTCTTTCTCTCCCGGGGGCCCGTGAGTTTGCCCCGTGGCTGAGCCGTCTTATCACCGGTACTCATCGCTTGTTTTTTTTCCCGGAGTACTCAAGCAAGTTCTTTTTTTTTTTTACAAGCACCGGTCCAACAAGCCTGATCCCATTAGCCAGATATCCGTATGCCCTTCCAACAAGTTGACCAAGCTTGTTAGGAAGAGGAGGAGGATATGGTTAATACCGTCTCCAACCATCCTCTTTCCCGTCTCCCTCCTCTAAAATGTACTTGATAAAATTACATTACTGCCGGTCCGTTGAGATGGGAGGCCCCTATAGGTCGTGCCATTATTCTTTGACGTGTGCTGCCGGTTGTCGTCCCAACGATTTGAGCGAATCTGCATGCGTGAGAAAAAGAAGGATCTAGACCGAACTATTTCAGGCATCCTGCGGCGGACTCACACGCAAAATTAAGCCATTTCAAGCTCTTAAAGTCTCGGGTCAGATTCGAGCCGGAATCCGGGTCAACATTGATCTGACACTCCTCTGGGTTTAAAAGAACATTTTTTGTGTTAAAAATAACTTTTTCGTTCAATAATTTGGTTTAGTCAAAAATGACACTCTTTTTCCAGGTAAAATGGCTGGGAAAGGTGACCCAGAGAAATGTCATTTTGACCCGGGAAATTGTCAGGTCAAACCTCACCTGGGTTGACTCTGACCCGGGATGTGTAGGCTAAGAGTGCTATACAGTTGATTGGTGGCCGTGTCGCTGGTCTTCTCACCGAGTGGGGTTCCTTTATAGACAGAAGCTTTCGTTGAAAAATATCAATCGCATTTTGTGTTCGGATTTTGCCATTCCCAAAGAAATCTGTCATTCGTGTCAATAAAAACAAAGTTTGTTTATAGACAAAACATTGAGTCTGACGTCGATGTGATGTCAGCCATGCTTCATGTATAAGGCAGTTTTCTTCATCGAAATACAGGCTTGAAAACATGTGGTCCGTGGTTCGAGTCCAATGTGGACCGGGCCTGTTTACGTACAGCTGATATTGAAACTGCCCCACGTTTTGCTCGAGTTTCTCTGGGTATAAATTTCTTTAATTTTTGTCCCTGCAGTTATGAATGGCTATACTCTGTAATTTCCTTGTTGCCTTTTATAGACACTGTCGTCTCTGAACTAGAAGCAACCATGTGTTTTATTGCCCTCAATAAATTCTCCATTCAGCTGAGATTTATTTATTTATCAGCGTCCCCGACATGCTCATGAGAACCGATGCGTAGCAGGCGACACGCGGTGAAGGCCGCAAATCCAACGTATATAAAGCTTGTATATGGAAGCAAACGTGGGCAAACTCCAAACCGAACAGTTTCATGAATTTCACAATTTTTTTTTTTTTAAATGAAAGATGACCAAAGTTGGACGGATCGAAGATATTATACATCCAGCCATTTTGTACATCGATCCACACAGCCAATTTTTACCAATTAACAAATACGCCGCGTAGAAAATTGAAAAACAAGAAAATTATAGTATTATATGTTTGCCAATAAAGTCTAGACGTCAGTGTCGCTTGGTCCGGAGCGCTGGGGGAGTGTCAGTTCATGATACAATGTTCAGCCCCATATGGAGACCTAGGCGTGTTGTGGGAGCTAAGTTGATTTTCCCCGGCAAAAGACCGAATGCGCTAGCAATGGACACCGATGCGGCCCGGCCTTTGGGCCCGTGTATTAACAAGGTAATTGCGCTCATAATTGAGTCAAACGGAACACTCGTAAGTGTATGGCAAGGTCGAGTGTTTATGGGACTTGACTCGATTGAGAGTGTGCTGGATCGGTGAGGGCCTTGGAGTGGGATGGATACCAGTTCGGGGCCCGTCTGTGAACGGCCCGTCCCGACCCGGCTCTGGGATGGATCGAGCAAAGAGCCGAATAAGTGAACTCCATTGTCTTTTATTTTTTTTAACTATGATTATTTCTCTTGTAATTTAATAAATGTGACGAACCCACTTTCATCCCTAATACCACTAGTCCTTGCTCAACTTTGTATCCCTGAGACATCAGAGCAATAAAAGGGATGAAGACATTTTTTTTCTCAATTGTCATTATGTTCTATGCCCCCTCCTCCTTTGATATGCCTATACAACACGCCCCTTGAAATTTCAGCATCAGTAGCATTTATATTCATAAGTACGACCTTTAGTAATTAAACATTGGTCTTTGAAGTCATTTTTCGAGTAACAAAAAGGGCAAATGGCTTGTTACTCTAATTGAAAAAGTAATATTAACTTCCGACAAAATTTGACAGAATTGTGAGTTTTATCATGAATTCCCATATTCTGTATTTTTCTCGTCTCTCTTTACAAATCTCCATGTTTATCATAAAATTTCATGTCAGAAAACGTACCTTTAGTTACCACGAGCTTTATGTGAGTACACTGTGACTATAGTAATGAAGTGAATAGAAAAGCCGTATAGTTTGTTTGAGGTTTCAACAAAACTCCGCGTGTTCATCGATGGAACCCAGTACGTGCATGCAATCCGTGGGGTCATGGATCGGTATTTTCACACCTGACCACGGCGAGTAAACCGGGAGGGCAAAAGACCCTCCCAGCTGTTCCCCTACTGCCTCCCTCTCTGATGTAGAAAACCTGGAATAAAAAAGCGAAAAAAGTGACAAAAATCATTGATGAGTCTTTTTTTTGAATCAGTAGATAAAAGACCGAGATTGCGATGGTTAAGGGACCAGGCACGGGGCGGCAGGTGCAGGGCATAGTGGGCCGATCGTTACGGTCAGATCTCCACACGTGTGCGCGCACTATTACCACGGCCGGTGCTTTATATCGTACAGCACTCAGATTCAATCATGCGTCTATATAATTAAGGCCTGTTGTATTAGAATTCTAAAGGAGACAAAAAAAGAGAGAGAAAAACCAGAGCAAACAATGCCTGTGGTTATGATGACACAATCTGTCAAGGTATTTGATGAAATGAGTTTGTTCTCATCTTTCGTTGTATTTGATCCGATTCGTGTTACTCTATAGCTCAGAATGTATCTGTTTCAAGAAGAGTAAAGGTACAGACGAATCCCAAACCAGCATTGAAACCGAGGCTTTCAGAGCTAAGCGATTGTATGAATTGAGGACCTTTTTTTATTTTTATATCCTCTCTACAAAAGAGAGCACTGAGGCCCTCGGCTTCAGTGCCAATCTCAAATTCCTCTAAAGATTATGTTAAAGTTTCAAAGCCATGAATGTCTCAAAATAACCTTAAAAACAGGTGGATACGAAATTACAAAACTCAAATTGTTTTTTTAGTAAAGAAAATAACATGAAAACTTTAAAGTCAATACATGGTTTTTTGAGTTTTTAAGAAATAACTGGACATTCGGCCGATCGTTCTGACTGCCGAATTGATTTTCATTCATCGTAGATTTTCAGTCAATAATGCCCAACTGTGAATACAGTTATTGGACTGACATTTAGTTGCACCCATTTGAATTTAATAGACCATGCTACCTGTGACGTCATACCGACAGACAACGCAAATATTACGGCATCTTTTGTGTATTGTTTTCCCCATTTATATTTATTTTAACACTTTGGGAACCACTCAATTAAGAGATACAACTGCAGTGCAAAAGAGAACGGTTTATTGAAGGTTTGCATCACGTGATCAAAAGATCCAATTGTGTTTGTCAACAAATGTGACATGGCTTATTGGGTCAAATGGGAGTCAAATTTTGACTGAATGTTTCAAGAGCTTTAAGAGTGTGCATGTGTTTTTGGAGGTTCTGATGTGCCCCGTCTATTCTGTTTTGTTTGCGCGTGTTACTGCCTCAAATTGCGTGCCTTCTTTTCTTTCCCGTCGACTCCATCTCGAAGTATCAAAGCATCTCACGATAAGCCAAACTCCAATTATAAGCCAATATCAGTGGCAATATTTCCTCTCTAATAGGCTATTAATTTTCTCAATTTATTTATGTGTTAAGTCCACTTAATATTTCGTCGGCTTGACGCCTCGCCGTTTTCCCCGTCCGGGTCGACCAGAAGGCGCACGGCGGCCGGAACCGAAAGTTTTCTCGGTTTAAAAACACCCAATCACCGGCCTGACACCAAGCAACTAAAATGAGCTTCACTTCTTTATTTTACTCTCCCCTATCGTCATCGGGGAGTCTTTGATTTCCACACAGCGGTATTTTCATTCCGCCACAGTTGGTGCGATGCCATATGCGAGGAGAAGGCCGCACCGGGCTGAGGTGCATCTGAGTCGTGGACGCCAGCTGATGCTCCCAGGGCTCGGTGTGAGATTCAACCCCCTCCCTTCTTCTCTCAATCACGGCCCTCGGACTCTTCATCGTGAAAACCACTGACCCTGATTCCGTGTATTATTACGAGGGGGGCCATCCGGCACCCTCGCCCGCCCGTTTCGCCACTCAAGGTGGTCATGCGATCTACGCCACGCATCTCGCGCCGTGATTGCGGCTAGCACCCTCCCTGCCAAAACTCACAAAGCAAAAGAAAAAGAGAAAAAAATCAGTCACCGAAATCGATGGAGTGAAGGAAATTGGCCCTTCGCACCCCCATGCCAGGGCCGGGGAGCTCCGTGGAGCGAGTCGACCACAGGACAGGCTGCTTGAAAACACACCTGATTTCCAGTCTCACTTTGCCTCCCAAAAGCAATCCTCCAAGGAGTGTGCGTGTCCCGATAAATCCCTGGCTAATCAACATGGGATATGATTGCGTCGGGGGACAATTTTACACGTCCCCGTCCAACTTAAAATAACCAATTCATTTGGAGGGGAAAGGAACCCAATGCCAGCCCTGTATATGGGTACAGCTGGGGTGGTTAAGGCCAGACTTTACCAGCGTACATCAGCGGCATGACGCAGTTGTAAGGTCGGTAACACGTCCCAAAGATGCGTCCACGCGCCACGCTAACCCCAAGAGAACCACGCCATCTCACGGCAAACCTGTTCTCCCAAAAAAAACCCCACGTTTTCATTACCTTGTTGCATCACCAGAATGCACTTCTTTGACACATCACGCCCCATAAAAAAACCGATTAACGGGATATCCTCTCAAAAATCACGGTCACAATTAGATTCCACTCCGGAAACTGGTCCTACAAACTCCGAGTAATTAAACCGCAATCAGCCAATAATAGCTACCGGTTATCTGTACTTTTCAACTCCCTAGATTAATGAATCATTTATATTTATAATGCATGCTCGAAATTCATACAGTGAGACTCAAGGTCATGCCCTCAGTAGGCCTACATGGCTGAAATAAAAAAAAAAGTAAAAAAAAAAGCCATTTACTTCTAGAACTAGGGAAAAAAAAGATAAGACCGAATTCCCATTAAGACGCAAAAGAAAATACTTGAACAAATTTTATTCAACTAGAGATTTCTACGCAAAGTACACAATACAAGGTGCGAAGTTTGACATCATTTTTTGCATACTTGAAGTATAAAATCCAAACTTCTGCTCTACATACGACACAAGGAGAGCTTTTCGACCTGGGAAGGGATCTTAAACTCTGCTTAAGAATTACTTTAACTTTCAAGTGCATATCACATCGTGATTCGATCTGTTGAGATCTTGTTCAAGCTTGGCAGATGAAAGAAGAGGCCGCGCGATGTCATTTTACGCACCTCTGCCTCCATTCGAATGCAGCATGTTAACCTTCTCCACATACCGTCAAGGGTCCCTCCCCGGCCCCCTATAGAAGAAAACTGCCCAAGTGTAATTATGTACGTGGCTTGTTGTGTAAAACACTACCCATGACATGAACTAAAGAGATTGTAAAACAAAGTGTGATTCGGTGTAGAGTTTGGCTTGCCATCTGTTGCCGTGGTAGGGCCATATGCCCAGCTATATTACCTTCAAAATCACATATCCTCACACACTGTGAACTGAGCAACAATCCCCCGTAGACCTTACAACTGCTACACCGACGCACGCAAAATATTACGCCGAGCGGGACGGCTCTGATACCGAGTGTTCGTGGAATGGGGACCGGTTGAGAGAGCACAGAGCATGGGCTGGTTAACTCGACAGAGGACCGGCAGGACCGATGTACTCCCCTTCCGCTGGACCCAAAACTTGGGTCCCAGAGGCTTGTCGACAAAATACCGGAAAGTGGGGGATGTAAGAGACCTGACCACTCGCGTGAAATCGAAATGCCGAAAACTTGTGACATCTTACGGTAGTTAAACAAGAAGGCTTCAAGAAGCCTTTAAGAAGGTTTCAAGGTGGCGTCCACAAGTTGCTTTCCATGTTCCTATTCATGCCACCGTGAATTATGCAAACGATTACCAGCATGCATTTCAAGTCATTTCTGTGTAGGAAAACTATTTAGAAAAGGACGGAAAATCATGGGAATGCGTGGAGTCTCTTTGTGGAAGGGAAAGGGGTCGTTGTCGTCTTTCCCCACTATCAATACCGCAACCCCGCGGTGTTTAATATTTAATGGGATATGCATATCTGACACAACGAAGCTAAGGGACCGTTACACCGAACAAAAATCATGAAATTGCGTGAAGATTAATGTCTCAAAGATAGTTGATATTTAGAATAGCGTCGGGCACAAAATTGAGCAACAACTGCCCCAGTCCTTCGGGATATAAATTTGTAAGATCCCACTCATAACCTAGAAATTTTACAAATAAGGCCCCACTACTTTTCTCCTTTCAATTTTAAACTAAGAGCGATTAAAGTTTAAGTGCTTATATAATTAATAAGGTCAAAATCTAAACTTTATTTTTGTTTCTCGATCTGTCTCTCGCAGGCGCATGTTCCCCACTTTCCGCACGACCATGACGGGCCTGGACTCCAACGCCAAGTACATCCTGCTGATGGACATCGTGCCTGTGGACGACACCCGCTACAAGTACCACAACTCGGAGTGGGTCGTGTCCGGCAAGGCTGAGCCTCACATGCCCAGTCGGCTCTACATCCACCCGGATTCACCTGCCACGGGAGCCGTCTGGATGAAACAAGTGGTCACCTTCAACAAGCTCAAGCTGACCAACAACAACTTGGACCAGCACGGCCACGTAAGTTATGTCTGTCCGTCCGTCCGTCTGTCTGTCGAGCTGTTTGTCTCCCACATTTTGTAGGCCTCTCATCAAACGCTTACCGCATCTCAAATTGTGTATGGAAAAAGGTTTTTACAATTTGGATCAGCTGGACAAAAACGTGAAGTCCTGGTATCCTTTAGTAGCGTATCCAGACTTTGGGTGGGGCGGAAATGGGTATTTTTTCCTGAAAAATTAGTTCCTGAACAACGAGGTGCGAGCGACACTACGTCAGGAAAGTTAGGGGTGGAGTATTTGTTGTACGTGGACCCTCCCACATTCCTTGGGCCCATGGGCCTCCAATAACCTTAATCAGGTCCTAAATACATACACACAAACAGACAGCATTCGAGTACATGTACTGAGCCATCCCATCTTCTCCAGTTTTCTCCCTTTTGGGATTTTTGCGTACAGTACCATTCACTAGCACTGATATTTAAATACCAACCACTTAAAAAAGCGAAGCAATATCAGGGGGGAAAACATCCAATTCTGCTCTTTTGATGGTGTGATTCAGCTAAAAGAAATTGCTGACAGCTATGCCACACCGGAATCCTATAACGGAGACCGGTATCTCGCGTTCGCCCCGGGGATAGCGCAGGAGTCGCCTATTCAACAGGCCCGACCGCATGATACCCTGCTTTACTCGTAAACAGGATTCAGACAAATCAAACTGTATATAGCCGCGATTGAGTCGTGCTATCCCCAAGCCTTGCTTGGATTTAAACAGATTACAAGCAAGATCCCAATTTTGCTTCCTTGAATTACTCCCCGTGTTTCGGGAGGATTTTACTGTACTACCGAAGAGCTCTGGGAGAAAATTTACCGCGGCCACGGAGATATGAAGCTCATTCGAGCGTGAAAGTTCTTAAACCTAAGATGATTATAGAACGTCTGCTTTCTTCCGCAAAAGCAATAAAACAAAAGACGTGTCGGTTTGGTTTAATATTCTTGAGAGGCAATCTCGTTTAAGCGTTGGGTTGTGTTGCTACGGGCGTCTAAAAAAGACAAATTTGTATGTAGTTTTCTCAAAGAATATTAGTATTTTGTAAAGGAGAATTTAACCAGTTTCATCAGAGGACACCTTTAGAGTTTTATTTATTTTTTTCCGGGGGGGGGGGGAGGGGGGGGATTCCGTTTAAAGCTCTGTGCCCAAATTGAAATTTTTCCATTTGAAAGGCCAATAGCCACCCAATTCTGTTTTAAAGCTTACACGGTGTTGGTACATCTCAGGAAACAACACAAACAAACCCAGTAGTCAAAGTTTGACTTTAATATTCCTAGGCAGTAGTGCACCTTGGTTTAGTTTGAGTCGTTAAAAACGGGAAGACGACTCGGCGACTCCGTTCTGAGATGATATTTTCTTAGAGATGGAAATATGGGAAAGGGAAACTGAAGACAAGGTGTTCCCTCAGCTCCGGTTAGCATTGGAATGACGCTAACGCGGGCCCCGTATTCGAAATCTCTATTGTGATAACGGCGAAAGTGATTGGTCAATAGGAATGAATAATAATGAGCAGTTGGTTTAAATAAGAAATAGAGGCTTACAGTGGGAGTCTAAAAAAGAATAAGGGGAACTTTTAGACACGTGATATTAATAAAGCAAACGTGACAACCATTATACAATACATTATCTTTTTTCTTCGTTCATCTCCTTCATTCTGTCATTTCTTTCCCCCTATAAAATGTGGTATGTCCACATCTCGAGTGTTTATAAGAAGAAGACGAACGGGTAAGACCGCGTATTATACACCGTGCGAAATGGAACAAAATTCACATGCATCGAGGAGACTGACGGTTGTTGAAGCACCTGTCCGGACGGCGTAGCGGTGAGCGTAAGAATGGCGCGGAGTGTGCCGGGCCTCCAGGCCCACCTTGACGGTACAAGGTGGTGCGACGGCCCGGCGGTCCGCTCATGTATGGGAACGCTAATAGGCGTAAACACCGCACAGTGTAGCAGCGGGCAGGGGCGGAATAACCCACGGTGAGGGGTGCCGTCATGTTCGCCAGTTTCAGCCGTGTCTCAGGAACTTGGATTTGTACAGGAACTCTGCTGCAGAGTCCTATACTTTTTTATTCAACAAAATTGGTGGGGATTAAAAAGCACTCTTTTCAATTTTCAGACACATAGATAAATTCGTCATTTTCACACGTTTTCATTCAAGTTTGCATTCATTAGCAATGCGCGCGACTGCCTCCGGAAACGTCTTTAAAAATGGATAGATGTACAACAGAGAACGCGGGATTTTTTTTCTCGTTTATTACTTTTCAGAAAATATTATTTGTAAAATAAACAAAAACACTGCATTTTTTTTATTCAGAGAAGAAGTCGGGAAACTGCATCATCTTAAGGAAAATACACATGCCAGTCTACCATAGAAAAGACTTGTCATGAAGGCATCGAGTGCTGTTGAGCCTCCTCTGTAATTTTATTGTTTGACACGCCCCTTAAATCCACCCTCCCGTTGCATAATGTGCTTTACACGGACTGGCGCGAGTAATGGAGACTTAGTGAGAGCCACTGACCGGTGTGATGCGACACTTGCAGGCAAGAAACTTTGCGGACCGTTAGTAAGCAGGTGAACGAACGACCAGTAAGCATCACTAAAAAACTCCTCTCGCAAACATCCCTATGTCTGTAGAATAGCTACATATCCGTTTGATTACGCAAATAATCATGAAATGGCCATCATGTGAATAGCGGCCAATGAACTTTAGTATTTTCTTCAGCCCCCTCATTCATATTAAATATATATCTCTTGATCTTCTATCTAATAAAATCCAGCTCCTCGTCTTTTTATTTTGCGTTAGCCGGTCGTTTGCCAATCGCCAACACCTCCTTCTTTCATATCCTCCAATTCCAGCTGGCAGGTGCCATTGATTTGGCGAGTTTTCCCCCCTCCGTCTCGCGAGGTTCTTTTTAGGAGCCCGGCCGATCGGGGGTGTCAAACCTCCCAAGTTGGTGGAAGCCCCTTCCTGGGGCACACGGGCGGGCCGGAGTCAGGATCGAACCGAGGGGGTCCGAGGGTGTCGCAGACGGGCAGCTGGTTTCTCCAGCCGCGCCGTCTTGATGAAAGTTTCCGAGCTAGTCCGCCCGCCAACTTAATAAGCTTTCACGCCGACACGTCGAGATTTTGACACCGTGGGATGAACCAAGGTCGGGAGCGATGGATTCCGTGAGGCCGGCCCAGAGAGTTCTATATTATAGCTCCTGGCCCTACAAGCCGGTACTACAACGCGCATAGTCACGGGGAACATCCCTATAGGCAATTTTACTCGGACACAAGTTAATTGATATTTAGATGCGGTGTGGGGAGTCAGGCGGATTTGCAATGATCAGTGGAAGATATGAATATATCGATTCGACGTCTGACGGAAGTTTGACGATGCGAGTGCGTCTATTATCGGAGCTTTAATATGACGACGACTTATCAGACGCAACTGGTAACTGCGCGAATAGTAATCCTTGATGGCTCGCTGCACAAACTTTCCCTGCCCAGAAAAGAGAATATTAACATGGATGAGTTAGAAATTGCCGAAAGTAACAGTCGAGAACATGGACAGGCGAAGCGTGACGGAGATTAATACATGGTTGACGCCCACCCAGTGGCTAACACCACTTAGTGAACTAGCCGCCATTTTGAATTTGATTTTTGATTGTAACTACGTTTACCTAATGTCGAGTCCTACTTTGCACGGGTCGTTGAAATTACGCGTCCAGGGCTTGTGAGTGCTTTGTATCTTTAGGCGACCTCACACGTTGAAAATGTACATCGCTGAAACCCATTCGCAATTTTGCTTTTATATCATTTTTTCCCCTTAAAATCCCATAGACGTGCAGTGCTTTCTCGTCTTTTAGTTAAACTCCTCTCGGCATTTAACCTTTTGCAAAATCCTGTCCCATGACTTTAAAATTATCGTGCCCTTGCCACTTCCGAGCGGGATGACATCCGCCATCCATTTGCCTCTTTGCTCCTTGATATTTAAGAAATATGCCTTATCTTACGACACCCGAGGCTATTTTGTCATCATTCTATTTTAGCATGCACACTGGCACCGTCTCCCCGCGCTCTCTCTCTTCCCCCGTACGCCACGGCAGTGATGGATCGGCGACTCACTGCATATTCCTCGGAGATCACTCATATCGGAGAAGTTCGAGAATTATTTGGTCAGTTTTTCACCAAATTCATCATCCCTAATATACCTTCACTTTAATGCATTCTATTCCCCATTGAAGCTTGAATATTTACGACCTTAGTTCGGATGGCTTCTAAATGGCAATTTTTCCCTTGGTGATGTTTTGCGGTAATACTGTCCAATTTTGCAAATAATATTTCTAAGAATGTTAGAAACTGTAAACAGAACTATAGAACTGTAAACTACGTATACCGATGCGCTTTCGTTCTTTGTCGGTCACCAGGTTCAACCATTGTTTAGCCCAATATACTCGGCCGGGAATTACTGAAAAACAAACCTGTCATGCTGTTTTGTCCTTGCACGGAAGTCGTTGCACACGAAGTGTCCCAAAGATGTCGCCGTGGGTGCGACCAAACTGGAGGAGAGAGCGTCGCGCAAACGAATGTTACACATGAGCATTGCTTACGTGTATTCTATGGACCATTTCTGAAAACCTCGGGTCAGTGCTCGTGGCTTCGGTTTCATGATTTTAACCACGAGGTATGGTAGGCTCAGGCTTGATCTGGACTTGTTAAATGCTTATCTAGCCTGACAATTCAAATCAAAGGAATGAGCCGAACCCGATGCCGAGGTTTCGAGAATGACAATTGGTCGCCGTTTTTTAGCTAAATTTAGTGAACAAAACTGTTCAAAATGAAACTGTGAATCTTTCCATGCTACATCGACTGCCGACACTGTTTCTTTTTGGCGAACATTCATCCGCCCGTTCAGGAATTCCATTAATAGCTTAAAACCACATATTTTCATTGACGTTTTGACTTCCAAACCGAACAACCAGAAGCGACGGGAAAAGGACCTTCTGATGGCGCCAGCGACCACAAAAACCGCATCCATCTCCTCGAAATAATAAAAAACATCTCTCGACAGAATCGCCTCTCGATTCCGCCAAGAACAAAAGCCCCCGGCATTGACCGTGAATTGACTGACGTCTGTAGCCCCTCGGTCGCCTCTCGATCACCATTACAACCCGCCCAGACCATCCCTCCTTTCGAATCACGGCAAAAAAGACAGTAATTGTATTTACCCATACGCTAATGATCGACATGGTTATCACATCAATGCGATTTCAGTGCAATAACAAGAGGCAGATGCGTTCGCATTTTGTTTTCCATTGTGCGCGGTTTCCCCCACCCGTTCCGTTCGAATTTCCGTCATTTTTGCTCTTTTCCCCCGTCAATTTTCTTATCCTTGAGCCGCATCTGTCTTTATTTATACAAAATTCGAGCCAACAATGGCCGAGTTCGGATTGTTGGTGGGAGGAGAAGAAGTAAAAGAAGGGGGACTACCGGTCGTTGTAAACCGTGATTAGCCGATACGGGAACTGTCATTTCCGGAGAGTTTGACTCCGCAAGTCGATTTATTTCAAGCGGAGGTCGTCCTCCTTCGAGTATCGGTAATAATTGCATCAACCCAGGTACAAGAAATCCCATTTCTTGTCCGATGATGAGACAAATCACGAGGACACGAAAACGACATGGTATAATCTTAACATTATGTAACTTTATAGCATAATAAAGGGCGGGACTCGAACCCATGTCTCCCTGGTTTCTTGTGCAGATATCTTAAAGATGCATAGCCCCTGCTCAAAAAAATCTACTAGAGACTTTTCAGTCTATATATGAAACAACAGATTCAAAACAGTGCGAAAATCACGCATACATTTTGATAACATTTTGCATCATTAGCGGTGATTATCGAAGAAAAAAACACAGTTTTCTCTTTAGTTCTTTCTAAGGTTCTTGAGTGAAACTTCGCAAGCTTGCTCGGGCGGGACTTGAACCCATGCCTCCGTGGTTTCTTGTGCAGGTATCTTAAAGATGCTTTAACGAAACTAGGAATTTTATTTTGCTCACAAAATATGAACCGCCCCTGCGAGAGCCGAATTATTGTCTTGCAGCTAATATTTCGATTTTTGTAAAGGAACAATTCAATAAATAAACGTAGGAGGATTCTTTTCGTTCGAAGTCTCATTCAAAAATGAATGGTGTTTTTTTCTATGAAAATAACATTTTTTTCAAAGTGAAACTCAAAATAGCACGTGAAACTCACATTTTAACCCCTCATACCTCTGGTCTGCGCAAAATTTGGCTTCCCTTCATTCTTGCCTGACACCGCCCTTAGAAAGCCCCCATATTTTCAATAATTGCAAATCCCACTTTTCAATAATATCATCGTCGCAAACACAAGTACAATTGAATATCTTCGCTGGTACCTATTTCCAGGTGCCTTTTGTGTCATCCATTCCACACGAGTGCACATTTGAATGGTCCCACATCACGACGTCAGCTAAACGCGCGCCTAGTCTAGACAACACTCGACCAATCCCTGCAACAGAAATATACAATAGCAATTAGACAACATACTCAAGTTCTGAATCAAAGACAATGACGACCAAACCAAGAGGAAAAGAAAACAAACTGGACCTTGTCTGATGGACGAACATTAAAAGCAGAAGAGACGGGGCTATCTCTTGCCAACAATGGCCGCACGCGCCGGCACACATGTTGCGAAACCAACAACTCGTGGGACCCGCGGAGCCCCAAACTCCCGATTCGGCACGAAATATGAGTGCGCAGAGAAACCACCGTGATAATTACATTGACGTAAATTAAGGGGGATGCTTGAGAATTGTATTTGAACAGCATGGGAAATGAAACCATGTATAGTCGGACTTGGCTGTATTCCTTTTTCCGTTTTCCACGAATTTTGGTATGTTTACTAATTAGACCACGAGCAAAAAATATTACCTAATTGCGACGTTAAAATTGTGCCTCTAATGAACATGAAAATGGGGAGTCAGGTTGGCGTAGCGGTACTTTCCTCGCCTTCCACCGCTGTGACCGGTTCATTCCTTGTGGGACAATTTCAAGAAATGTATTTCTTAAATGTTAAATTCCAATGAACGTAAAGCGTTCATTACTTTTTATGTGCATCAGCAAATATAATAATTATAGTAAAGAATATTATAATTACCCTGGATTGGACATTTGGGAGACATCCCCATAGACTTGTGCACACAATTTTTCAAACTAATGTGCCCTAACCCATGTATTCCCTTTTCCGTTTTCCACGAATTTCGGTACGTTTACTAATTAGACCACGAACAACAAATATAACCTGATTGCGACAATAAAATTGTGACTATAATGAACATGAAAATGTCTCCCTAATGACCGATGTCTCCCACCGTTCGAAGAAATTAGGATACCGTGTCTCCTTATGGTACATTTAGTTGTATTACAGTACATGTATATGTTATTCCGTCAACACATCTCTGGGCACAGATTAAACAACACTTTTAAGCAAAACGTCTATGCTTTGGTCCGATCGCTTTTTAACGCCACTTCTGTAAGGCAAATTGTTTGTTTAATTTACTGTTTCTATATATCGAAATTAATTTAAATAACACTGCATTTATATATATATACGAAAGTAATGTATTCATGTCAGTTCCTGCCGATTTTTTTTATTTTCTGAGTGTAAATGCATAATGGAACTACATGTATAAGATTACTCAGACGTCTTCTAACTTATTCATTGTTATATAAAATTGACAAGACATTCCAAATTCAAACAAGTGAAGATTACAAAACGCCAGGTATAAAAGGATGAAAAGTCGGCCACACTGTCGACTTAGTTTCCAGAAGTACTATGTCAGGGCCCGCTTCGCGGGTACCGAGAGAATTTCGCCAGCTACTGGTCGCTAGCCAAACGCTACGGTATCACGGATGGCGCGAAAAAGAGCCCCCGACCCCGCCAAAACCGCCACGTCGTTCATCAACTGTCGCGCTATCAGATGCAACGCCAATATGGACGTGCGTGCGTGCTACATGCCCAGTGCGCTGCTGACACAATATAGGCTGTGGTGGCTGTGTGTACAGTTTATTGCCCGACTGTGATTATCGAACTGAGATTCCTAATCCGTATGGATTTTGATCTTTGCTTTATTGTTTTTGGACATCTGCTTACTATTTTCTTATCGATCCCTGGAAAAATTTCTTTGTGTGGCATTGGCATTGTTAGAGAAAAATCATTGTTTTGGTATCAGTACGTTGATAATTTGTGTTGCACTGTATATTCATGAACCTGGCTTGGTATTAAAAACATTGATTGCCTTTTTATATTATTTTGTTCATGTGTCATTTATAAGTACTTTACAATATTTTTAAAGTTTTGCAAAATTCAACATCATGTAGCTTATTTGATGTGTTCTGCTTATTTGACGCAATCTTTTTTTTTAACCAACTTCCATGATTTTTTTTTCCCTGTTGCACACTAATGCTAATCATTGTGAAATAGAAGCATAGTTTCTGAGCCAGCATTAGTCGTTTTAAATGCGAAAACAAAATGAACATCATTGTTATGTAAACGTACAATCTTTCCATTTATAGAAAGTGACATAACACAAAACAAACCAGAGCACAAAAGAATCGTGAAGCTCAAATATTTTGAAGAACATGTATCTGTATCGAACAAGTGTCGACGTTTCAATCAATAAGCACCGACCATCTCCCCGGGGAATAGAATCATGTTACTATACATCCTAACGGCCCTCCCGTTCTACTGTGTTTTACCCAGCAGATTATTCTGAACTCCATGCATAAGTACCAGCCTCGGTTCCACATCGTGCAGGCCAATGACGTCTTCAGCCTCCGCTGGAACTCCTTCGTCACCTTCGCTTTCCCGGAAACGACGTTCATCGCCGTCACCGCTTACCAAAATGAAAAGGTAAGATTTCATTTGGTAACACTTATTTCTTCTTTGTGGTCAATCGAAAAACATATAAAAGAATACAGATAAGAAAATCAAGTCAAGAAGAGGAGGCAAAACCTAAAAAGCAAAAGCTTGTGAAAGGCATGCCATGCATATTAACAAAACACATAATAAACTACAAAAACGAAAACAAGTAAACATTTAGAAACATACGTTATACAGTGTATGTACAAATTATAAATACAGGAATGGAATATAATATGTAAAATTAGGGCAATAAGGATGAAAAATGGACAGAAGATGAGTTAAACAGGATTAGATACTATACAAATTAGAAGGCAAAATATTTACAGAAGATTCATTACCTAAACCAAGATGGGAATTCATTGGTCACATTATCAATAAGTATTGGAGTATTAAAATCTCAGCTTAGTTTGTTATAATAGTACATAAACAACTGTGGACGGTGCACATGAAACTTCAACAGTTATACTTCCGTTTCACCAGGATTTGTACATGGTTTAACAGTAATCTTTCATGTCGTTTTGTCTGATCCGTTCAATCTTCTCTTGAACGGATCAGTGGTGGCTGTGTTTATACCTCTGGTTCTTTTTCAGAACCACTATCTTAGTTGAGAAATTATTCGCACATGGTGTTTCCGCAAACCTTTCTTTATTTAGTATCTCCACCATGCAAAGCCTCAAATCTTACCAATCTTCTCTTGTTTTTTTTTTTCGAAATTGCTAACTGGTCTCTCGTTGATACCCCTTAATTCGTATGTGATAACAACTATTAATTTAGATGACTCGATTTTGTGTCTCTAGGTATCTGCTCTATCTAGTCTTTACCCAATGGTTGCTTGCTTATTTCGTTCTGCATATTCGATTTTCTCATGTTGCGATATTAAGTTTTACGACTTTCCCAACTATCGCTCAGCCAGACACACATTCTTTAAAAACGAATGAGTCCATCTGAACTGGTTCCAAAGGGCAATTTTATTAGTTCAGTCCAGGAAAACCTTCACACCCTGTTAGATCCCTTCAAAAGGGGAAATGCGGAGTTTGTCTTCCACCGTCGGAGTAATTTCATTCCCCCATTCTTCCCCTAAATCTGTGTCAGTGCGCGATCTACGTGGGATACCATTGTGCTTCGACTCCAGCTGGATATGGTGTTGTGCGGGGACTATTATCACGGCAGCGGATTTCTTTCTTGTTTTTACGCGGGGAGTCCCGTCCGTGTGGGCTGGTTGCAGTGATTTCTGTTTTTGATAGGAGGCACAGCAGTCCTCGAGCCTTCATTACTCCGGGCTTTGTTCTGTCCGGTAGTCCCCCACCCTTTTCTGTCTTTCACTCTCACTCACACTTTACACGCGATGTTGTAACAACTGATCGGGACAATCGGGGGAGGGCCAGGCCTTATTTGTGCAGCTTTGCAGCTCCTGTTCCCCTCTCAATTTCCTCCTCTCTCTGTTATATTTTATCATTTTTTATATTTTTATACCCGGAGTCATCGAATTTGAGCCCCATTCGATGACTATCAGGGTCTCGTGATTGCTTGTCTCGGTCCAGGAGTCACGGGAGTGCAGCCATGCGAGGCAAATGCTTCTGTTGCGTTTTCTGAATCATGTGGGGGGCCCTCCCCTCGGTGACTTCGGCGGTCCCCTCCCGCCAGTGGACCGCGTTCACAAGCTGTCATCGAGCCGGGCGCCGTGGACGGTTCGGCCCGGACGACAGTTAGCAACGGCTGCGGTAGCCTATACGGTCAAAATGTTGACAGCATCATTGTCGTGTTATCTTCCCAATCAGATAGGGCATAGTTTTGTACTTATCCACCTGTTTTGACGGTGATAGCTTAAAAGCGGGGTCAACAATTATTTTTGCATTTTGGGAAAAATCAAAAGAACAAGAAAAAATCCATTCTGACGTGTAGCCATTTCATGAATTATCCCACCCCAAATTGCAAAATAGGTTGTCCAGTATAATTTGAAAGTTAAAAGCAGACGTCGCAAGATGTCTTCATTTGTCTCTATTTATCATTCTATCTTTGGTCAGTTTTATTTCATACATCATAAACACAAGGAAGAGTTTTATGTTTGCCTATGAAGTATTGAAATGAGTCTTTGTTGTTCATTGAATGTCCTTTCGGGTTATAATTTCAAATCATTTCGTTATGTTTTTCGTTTGTCCTGAACTTACATACACATATAATCCTAAAAATGCCACCTTAATTTGCATCGGGTAAATACTCCCAGAAAGACGGGAATTTGACTCGGGTCCCAAGTGAGTTGGATCCGTACCATAGTACGGCTCATCATGTTTTCTACCCGCAAGCCACATCCCCATTACCTCATAGATTACACATAAGACACGTGGGGCATGCAGCGTGACGAGCGCCGTTTAAACAGCCAAGGGAATCAGGCCGTCCACTGCCTAACTAACCCAATCCTTCAATGATACCCAAACCATTCCCGGCCAAATTGGATTCCCTCAAGTTGTTGTATATATACTGGCAGTTTCCCCAGATCTTTGTTTTGTAATGCACCCTCCCCCTTTTGGGTTATCCCCCTGGGTACGGCTGGCTACTTTACAGGCCCCGGTCCGTATCGGGGGAAATGGCATTGGTTACTAGCCCGGAGGGGGCTGGGCCGTGCACGGTGGTCGCGACATGTCTCAAGTTCACGGCACGTTGGCTCTTTGGTTCGCGGTCAGCGCTCGTGGAAATGAACAAACTTCGGCGGCCGTGCGCTGGGACTTTACCCGACCAGAGCCTTGTACCGTCGCTCGGCTATCTCGCGCCGGTCACGCTATGTAACCTTCACGGACAAGTTACCGTCGAGAAATCTGATGCTCACTTTGCCGTGAATCTCTGAAATTGATATGGGAGAGATAATAATTCGGAAATTCATTTCGCAATTGTTTAATGAAGCCAACGGGTTCGTTTTCTCCGAGAGTGAGATCACTAGGTTGAAGTCTGCATCTTCGTTTTTGTCATTGTTCGCCAGTATGGTTATTTATTTTTTTGCTTTAAAACATCTATTCGCCTCAGCCGGATGACCTCGTGGCTTAATAACAGCATCGATGAAAAATACCCCAAAAGACGAACAACCTTCAAACTTAAACATAAGCTTTCTCGTGTAAACGTTTAAGGCAATTTCGATTGCTTGAAATATGCTTGCTTCTCATTCGTCTACTTTTTAATTCATCATGTCTTCGTTCTTCCAACTGAACTTTCGTTCGCGCTTTCTTGTTGACCTTTTTTATGTATGAAAAAAGGAGGAAACTCAAATTCCTCTTAATTTTTATTTTGCTGCAACAACGTATCTGATTCCAACCTCGCAAACCCTTGTTATTTTCTCCATCTCGCCTTTTCCTTCATGAACCCTTGACCCGGCATCCTTTTTGCCTCTCACCCTTCTCCATCTTAGCATCCTACGACCTCCATCCGTCTCTATTTCTCCTACATTATTCCCTCCCACATATAGCTTCTCCTCCGCGACTCCGTCATCCATCCCCCCCCCTCTCTCTCTCTCCGTTGCCTCCTGTCTCGTCATGCCCGACCGCTCGCGTCTTGGCCAAGTTATGAATATTGATAAACGTTAATTGAGATCTGATAATCCCTCCAGAGCAGTCCCCGACTCGACTGGCCCGTCCGCCAGAGGTCCCGAACGGCCGGCTCGGAATAATTTGCCCCGCTGCTCTGAGAGTATCGTTGTCCGGGAATAATATTTGCTCGCTATCTTTTTCCCCTTCCTTTTCTATCCCTCTCTGTAACTGTGGGTTTGTTCAAACAATTAAGTTCGTGTATAATACTTTTTTCAGGGGGTGCGCAATCAGTACGAGCGGGATTCGTTCCAATGCGTTCCGCATGCGTGGATCATGGGCAAGTCGAAACACAGTTGCTATTATGGATCCGCTCGGCATAGAATTCCTGCGGCTAATAGTCAAGCGATTAAATATTAAATCAGTCTTGATATTTTAATTGAGCGGAATTATGAGTCAAGCCCTAAATCCAGCCTATTTTATTTTCAAGTTCTAACAATTGGATGTGGGATTTTCATTTGGCTGATTTTTTTTTATGTGCTTGGGATGTAGATTTGTAATAATTGTGACATGTACATTATACCTGATATACCGTATTGAGGTCAACTTCCAATTTTGAAATATGAAAATACTATCTTAATTTTGTGTAAATACAGAAAAAAAAACCAGCGATGACAGAATTTAAAGGTAATATGCATCATTTGCAAACATCCAAAAACAAAACTACCAAATTATTATGAAGTACGTTACTTGACGGTAAGTGCCTCATGCATCCTGTGAAATCATGGCACCTGGTGTACTGTCACTAAGGGAATTTTTGTATCAATTTCCAACGATGGTCAGCCGACCATCGTTAGAAAAAAACTGACTTTTTCAAATACTGCCCCCACTTTTTGATTTTTAAATTTAGTTAGTGCACATTTTGTTTGCAGTCAGTTTAGAACGGGTGCAAGCCAGCTAGTCTGGTTCCCTGACCTGACAATTCCCCGACGTATAAATTCATAACAATATTACCCCTAAATCCATCCATTTCTGAAAATTACAGCAAAAGCAAATGTTGCATATTACCTTTAATGACGCAGGCCTAAAAGTCTTATAGATGTTGAACTTGATGCAGTCATGGAAGCTGATGATGGCGAAATACAAACTCTGAGACTGTCATTTGCTTGTATAAAATTCGTCTATTGACCTTTATTTCACACGGTACATCTTTCTATGGGGGCATGCAAATCTATAAGGTCCCAGATGGAGATTCATCACCTTCATCGTATATTATTATAACACGCCCTCTTGTGTCGAAAATACACTGGCGACAAATCAAGAACATTGTGGAGAATTCGATTTAGTTGTTGCGACGTCATGGTCTAACA
>JASAOE010000236.1:0-25000 GCA_029964075.1 Patiria pectinifera
TGGAACCCATACCACGAGCACTCTCGATCACCACCGTCCACCTGACTATATCGGATGACGATTGTGGCTAGCGTATGGCATTCAGGCTGTCGCGATGCGCTGATGCGCACTTTTTGCTGGTTGATAATGGCGGTTTTAGGCCTACGTATTATTATCAGTGAAAATATTGGAGAGATCTCCAAACTGGTAGATTCTGGGAATTTTAGAACAGTGCGTAGGGTCTATAGCGCAGTCTCACGCAGGTTTCGTGCCGGCCAACCAACTTTGTAATTAACTTCCATGACTGGCGCCAAAGTACACTGGTCTTGTCGATCTTAGGGTGAGAAGGAAAGCAGTAATTTTATGAAAACTTATCTAAAAAGATTTTGAGTACAAATTTCCGCTAATGTGACTCTTCGTCAGGTATTCAAGCGATACTCCGCATTGCAAATGCGGCAGTGTCATGCTTCACTTGGTGTGTAATAAGACGATTAGTTTTTTTTTAACTTGAATTAAAAAATGAGCGAAAGGCGCGATGTCGCACAAAGTCCACGGAGCCTTAAGTTTGCGGGCAAAATTTCAATTTTTGCCTTAAACTCCACTATAAATTTGAAAATTAACTTAGGCCTAACCTGTCTGACTGTGACCACCATGATGAATTACGTCTAAATGGGTTATTGAATGGTATGCTGCCTTCAACTTGTATGTTTTATTTGAATAAAAAACACCCAACGTCTCTTCTTATGGCGTCTGCAACCGTCTGTAAGAAAAATGCATTATTTTGATTTGCCATTCAGATAGTCTGTTCGATCCACAAATAATTGGAAATTTATCAGAAATAATTAAACGTGGGTCGACGTTTCCTTCAATGTCTCATCATACAAAGCAATGATTTACTAAAGAACCTAGGAATTTAAAAAATCGAATCGATGAAGTTAAACTCGAAAAAGGCAGGAATAGTTAGAGCAACAAATGTAGCCCTACTCAGGCACAGACTTTAGTGGCCAAGTCATTAGCAAGCCTCAGTGCTCAAATCATTCCGTCTACACGTCGGTGAAATCGCCAGTGACTCACTCTTTGCATTCTGTATGCTTGATGTTTTCATGTTGCCTGCTCGCACACATTCGAACAATGACTCCCAGAATTTGTTTAATAATATGCTGGACGTGCTCTGGCGAAATACCATTGCGAAAGAATCGGTCCACAAAATGGGTTGCCCGGGAAGAATGGAAAGTGATCAGAGATGCCAGCGGCTAGATGAGGAGACTAGTATTGCACGGTGACCCTAAGGGGCCATGAAATCGTGAAGTTTCTTTCAAGACGTTGTGGAAATTAACAAGACATCGCGAATATCGTTCACACCACTGTAAATTTCTCAAGAGACGGAAATGAAAATCACGGCATCGCCCTTACATTCTCTACTCATGCAAGAAAATCATGCATTTTGTATAATTCTCGCCGTTTTGAGAATTAATTTCGATTTTGTGTATTATATGGTGTGCAAAGTAACATTTAATCCCAAAATAGAGATATCTCTTTTTCTAATAGTGATATATCAATTTACAGACGTGCCAAATTATTTTAATCCCGAAATAGATATCTCACTAATATAGTATACAAATATTGAATGCTTCGAGTGGTGTAGTAAAACTAAACCCCCGAGGTGATCCATGGACATTCTATTTTTCCCGAGGCGAAGCCTAGGAAAAAAAGATTGCTCCATGGATCACCGAGGGAGGCTAGTTTTACTTCACCACGAGATAAAGCATTCAATATTTGTTTTATAACACTTTACCCACAGATTCTGCTTAGTTTTAAAATTATAAGTTATTTAAATCTGAATACAATTAAAATAACATTCAATTTCAATACAAAATTGGTGGGAAATGTATTTGTCTCTTCTAAACCACCCCTTCACGAACTGTTTGAACCCAACTCTGTGGCGCGCTCTCTTGGGAACAATACGCGCTACGCGCAACAGTCAACGCGCACACCAGCGTGCATTTGCACACAAATACCGCGCCGTGGTATAGTACTTTGGTTGCTTATGGTGTAGTTCTTTGGTTGCTCCGGGTAGGCTTTAGTACTTTTGGCCGTGCACTGAAAGATAGCAAAAATAGAAAGTAACATGTGATTCGCTCTCGGCCAATCAAGACACAGAATCTGTGGGTAATTTGTTATAAAAAGAGATATCTAAAAGAGATATCTCTATTTCTAACAGAGATATATCTATTTCAAGACGTGACAAGTTAACAAGTAACCCCGAAATAGATATCTATATCATAGAAATAGAGATATATCTAATAGATGTATAGGTATCTACATTAGAAATAGAAATATTAAATAGAGACATCTCTTTTAGAAATAGAGATACCCATATTAAATAGAGATATCTCCATTGGAAAAAGAGATGTTTCTATTAGATATAGCTCTATTAGAAATAGAGATATCTCTTATAGAAATCTCTATTAGAAAAAGATATCTCTGCAAATAGATATTTCTATTAGATGTATTTCTAATAGGTAACTCTTTTTCTAATAGAGATATTTCTACTACGGGATTGAATATTGGATTTGCACGCCATATGTTTTGCTACGTTGCTGTGTGTTTGGTTTTAAAGGCCGTTCCGAATTTTTTTTCATAAAGTAAAGTCCTGATGACTGATTCAAATTATCCCCGACAAAATCTAATTTCATTCCAATCAGTCTGCTCTGCCCCCGGTTCCAAAATTCCCTCGGTTTAATTACTCCCAATATTCCCCTCCTTTCCCCTCCTTTCCGTTTCGAAAATTGGATCTAAATGATACCCCGTGGGAGGACACCGTATACGATTATAAACGACGTCATCGATCTTCATTGAGTTGGCTCCGATTTTGTCCACGCACCGCTCGTATACGTACATCAGCTGGCCACTTGACCAAAATGTATCACTCGGCCCGGCCAATTTGTCCATTTTGTTATCTAATTTCCGTCGTTCCTCTTCGCTCCCTCATCACGGGCTGCACCTGCGCTGCCTCCGACAACTCCACGAGCTGTCTCCGGTTCGAGTGGACTCCGGAACACGGTCCATTCACAGCCGGACGTTCACACCTCCGACACAGACGTAAGCATAATGCTGCACCTTCATCTACATTTCGATTGGGCGGGAATCACTCATCAGAACGGGAATAGTTATCAGTAGGCCCTTGTAACAATGAGAAAGTCATCTGGTTGTCTTTTCCTGTTCGTACAATGTCCTTATCGCGCGTACCTGTCCCGTTATCGCTAAACTGATCAGTGTGACGCACACTTTGTCACTGTATAAGGATGTATTTCCCGTCACTGAAAATTATCATAAAAAAGCTTGAGCGCGGTCGGGAGTTGACAAGATATTAAGCCTATTACACCTGCCTGCACTTCACAAACTGTAGTATTTAACCCTATTTACATCGGTTGAAAAGTTCACAATGTATACATATAATGACAAGGTGTCAATGTAACACCACTGTTCTTGCAGTGCAGTGCTTCCCTGTCGTGTTTCATAAAATCCACTGCAAATGCATGAGTTCCACTCCCTCAGACCGCCATGGGACGGACAATCGGATCATTTCAACGGATCTGAACAGAAATAAAAGATAGAGGCCGAGGGTGAAATCTCCGGCAGCGGTTACATCAAGTCATCACATGTTTCAATTATTATCTCAAAATCGGCAAAGTCGAAGACGACAAAGATTGAAACTGACAAAAAAATGGGCAAAACCCGTCTGATCCAATACCAAATACAATCCAACATTTCCTCAGCTGTTTTGTAGACGGAGCGTGTTCAAGATTTCAATGAAAGCCGCCAGACGCGATACCAGACGTGAACGCGCACGACACAATTTGCCGCGAGCATATTTACTCCCCCTCCCCTAAAAAAAAGACATCATGTCGGCTCGTGCAGAGTTTCAATGTCGCCTAGGGAGCGCCCGTAATATTTGTTATTAATATTCTGGTCCGTGTTTGGCATTCCGGATTCTGCTGATCGAAAAAGGTCCATCCGTCTTTTGGGAAAACGACCAACTGATTCAGCACAGATATCATCACTGGCGCTACAAGTTGTGGTACCTTCAGCATGTAACAATGCAAAGGACTTCAGTCCATGAAGACATGAATGTAAACTGTGGCCTGCCCAAACTTAAAATTAATTTGAGGTACTTCAAATAACATAAACAACATAACATGACATACTCGGCTACATCTTTCGAGATCATGCCCTTCCTATTTCCCTGAAAAGGCAGGTGTTCGATCAGTGCATCTTACCTGTCATATCAAAATGGTGCCGAGACATGGACTACCACCAAACGTATAGAGAAAAAAATAAGGGTGAAAGAGAGAGCTATGGAAAGAATAATGATATGAGTAAGAAAGCATGACAGGGTGACAAATGAGGATCTAAGAAAGAAATCAAGAGTGCAGGATATTAATAAGACCATTAAATCAAAGAAGTTGAGGTGGGCAGGTCAGCTGGCAAGGAGGTATGACAACCGGTGGACATGCAAAACACGCAATTGGACTCCAAGAAACCAAACCAGGAAAGGAGGGAGACGAAACAGAAGATGGAGGGATGAACTAAGAACACAATGTATGACATTGCATGGCATTGGCAACAGACAGCTCAAGATAAATGAGCTCAGTGAGATGGAAAATTGGTGAAGAGGCTTTCCTCCTGCAGTGGAGCGAAATAGGTTAGAAAGAAATAACAAGCATGTCAATATAAAAAAGCCGGTAATATAAGTACCAACCCTTGACAACAGAGCCAGCATGTTCAGCAATACAGGGTGAGTAAAAAACGAAACCCAAATGTTGGGACCATTGCTTTAGGGAAGTTCTGCATGAAGCATTTTCAGATTCTAGGATATGAAAGCCCATTCGTAAGCTTCGTACAGGAATCATTCAAATCACTTATGTACTTTTCAAGTTACGGAATTTTAAACACAACCACCGTTTAAAAGTTCTGTCCAAGGATCACAAAAAAGTTTAGTGTTCTTTCAGCAAAACGAAAAGAAATCACATAGGGATGTGTGTGAATTGTTTTCGTTTTGCTGAAAGAACGCACACCTTTTTTGCGATCCGTGGACAGAACCCATAAACGGTGGTCGTGTTTAAAATTCCGTAACTTGAAAAGTACAGAAGTGATTTGAATAATTCTTGTACTAAAAGAAATCTTATGAATTGGGCTTTCATATCCTAGATTTTAAAAGTGCTTCATGCAGACCTTCCCTAAAACAATGGTCCTAACATTTGGGTTTCGTTTGTTTTGACTCACCCTGTAAATCCTTAGCCTATCCTTTATATATTGAAACCCAAACAAAAACCCAAAGCCACCAGTTCTTAACTGAAAAATTCAACACCACCTCTTTCCAGCGCATCTTTTTTCCCGCCCTAATTACCTTTATTCAAAGATAGATCGAGTCTCTCTAATGGGTATAAACCTAATATGTCTTACTTATTAACTGGTTACGGACACGAGAGGTTTATGCATTAAGAAAATTCACTCGCGGAAGCTTTTCCTCAAAAATGGTTCAGTATCGATTAATCTTACCTTAAAAGGGGTAACGTATCACTTGACCTTTGGCCAATGACAAATGTCCCCCAAAACGAGTTAATGATAAACCTTTCAGTGGTTTCGAACGAGGCCTACAGCCAAATCATTTACCATTATAGTTTCCTTGATGGTGCATGTACCAATCGGGCTGTTATGATAGATGGCCGGCACGAAGTCCTATGCACGCCAATAATGTGACGCATTAGTAGAATGTTAACGGGAAACGCGAAAAGCGAGATTGGAGATTTTACCTGAAGGTGTACTTTTGGAGAGCCTGATAATGAAGATGTTATCATGATTGGCTATTGAATCACGATCTTCAACTCCTCACTTGCTCGGTCTTTAACTACTTTTGCGCTCGTGCGTATTAAAGCTATAGTCAGTGCATGTGGGCCTCTCCAGGCGTGTAAGCCGGATATGCAATCCCGTCTCGTCTCCGGATCTGAAAAACATTAATGCCTCAGACTTTCCGGCGAAGCTACATGATTCGATGAATTTGACAAATGATGGTGAGTGATACGTGACTAACGAGACTTGCTGGCAATTTCGTCACGTACAAAATTGTGATGAAAGCATTCGGTAACCAGCCAGTGCACTTGCAAAAAGTTGAGTATGCGTTGAAAATGACAGGTCGATAAAATAGCTCGACATTAAAGGATACAGTCAATAGCGGAGGTGGTTGAATTGTTGAATCCCATGATTTCTAAGTGGTCGGTAACACACGGAGACCAAAGGACAATGAATCGAGGTTAACACGTTATGTTATAACTTGTATGGCGTTCCTTCATGAAAACAACTTTCGGTATTTTTCCCGGCCGGAGTAATTAGTCAGAACGGGCAGTTGAAATTTTTCCACATAATCACTCCTAATTTAGTCAGACCTTACAAGATAAACTCTCAAACAGAAGCCACTTTAAAGGGTTAACAACTTAAGCTTGAGTGGTTTTACATCACGAAATGTCGCCAGGTGGTTTTTATCGTAAACTGCAGCACATCCTCACTTGCGCTTAATTAAGCAAATCTGCTATTGAATTGATAACACCACGGGTGACATTGACTCCCGTTCGGGCCAGACAAGGCCAGGGGTATTCCTCCCACGTCGCACACTGCTTACACCCCGCCGCACTCGTTTATTGAATTTCTCTTCAATGGCTACCTTCATCATGTACCTTCCCACGCACCGAGCTGCCCTCGGAACCGTATCAAAGCACTCCAGAGCCGACGTCAATATACATGTGTTGTCCGATGGACGACGGACGCCCATAGGCGGGAGGGAAGAGGGTATCTGTCTTAATGACGGTCATCGTGTGGTCAAGGCAAGCAGCAACTCAGAGCATGGAGGAAGGAACTTCCTCCACTTCCTCCATGCTCAGAGGAACCCGTGGGACAAGTTGAAAAAGAAAAGACACCAAAAAATCCTGAAAAATGTTTGACCTATTCAGCAGGGTTCACGTATAGACCATGTTACCTGTGACGTCATACCAACAAACGTCATACCAACACAAATTTAAGCATCTTTTGCATTTATTGTGCCCACATTAAACAGCAATGTCCCCACTTTTACACCAAGCACATTTCAAGGGATACGGATGCAATGCAGAAGAGAAACAGGTTCCTGATAGTGCAATCACGTGACCACAACATCCAATTTGTAAAAAAAAATGTAAAATGGTCTATAATTTGAAATTAGTGCATCTTTCAATCGTGCACTAGTCAATTAACCATTTTCCGTAAAGTATTGCTTTACCATGTCGAGAAAGACGTAAGAACGTCTCTTTTAGGTAGACAACCGGAACAGTTGGTAATGACATTAAGTTTGCTGTCCAGCTGTGCAAGTCAAATTTGAGTCAAGTAACTTGGACAACATCAATCTGTTATGATTGCGTCCGAAGTTAGTTGATTAATAGGGATTTGAACTGCCTGACTGTGGTTCATGTAACAAATTATCATCGTTTAACGAGTGACACACTACAGCTTCATCACTCCATCACTTCATCCCATTCCCGCATATCGTTCACATGCTCGTCTCACACCTTTTCCGTGTTCGGTGCATCTGGCTGGAAATCCGTTTGACGCCTTTCGCGCGCATAGCTGATTGTGTTGCGGAGCGTGGGATGCACTCAGGTCACTGTTTCGTCCTGTCCCTGGATGAAACTCAACCATGACGGGTGAAAACGGACGGTCAAGAGGCGTGGGTACCGTCATCGCCTGGTCGAGGTCGGTATGGGAGATAATTATCAGTGCAGCTTGATCAGAAATACTGAGCTATGTAGAACACGGAGCATGAAACTTTCCCTCGTAATTGTCAGTCTTTCTTTGGTGCGGATAAAGCAGCTCTAGAAGTACTCACGTCTCTCCGTTAGTTCGTAGGTTAGTCAGTTAGTTATAGTTAGTAACAAACGTTCACATTGTCTATTGCTCCTACATATTTTGACCGATTTCAACCAAACTGTGTCAAAAGTATCAGTAGTCCAGCCCAAACATTTCACATGACCAAACTGGGGCCAAAGGTCATCATGGGCTCAAGGTCAAAATAATGTCAAATTCAAATAAGCTCAAATAAGCGCAAATAAGCTCGATGACAAAAGTAGCGAAGTCAACATGTTGCTCTTGGTCAAACATTAACAAATGTCTATGGTGACCTCTTTATCTGACCTACAGCTATGGAGTCAAAGTTTAAAATAAGGTGAACACGCATTCGTTGGCGCGCAGTTTCCGAGATCCGATCCGAGCTTGTTTTTTATTTGGAACCCAAAAAAGATGTTTCCGAAAGATAATGGTTATTAACATTGCCACTTGTGTGATATGACAGATGTGTAAATAAATTAATGTGAGCCACTGCCCGGTTGCCAATAATCTGAAGATGACCAGATCTATTTGATCAAAACGTCGGCAATATGCCACGTCTGCTTGGATTACAATACCAACTTTGCATAGAAAACTCCCCAAATCTGACACCTTTGTTCAAAACACTTAAAACGTGCCAAAAGCTTCATTTTACTCCCTCTGGCATTTAAATGTTATTTTAACCATCATTACAAGCGTATTAAGTTTAAGCATTGTATTTTATTATTGTTTATCTTGCACACAGGTGTATGGTGTATCCAACCGCGTATCCTGAGCGCGGTATTCCTTGCAAGTGCAAACATAAGCAGCGTAATAATAGTCCGTGAATATACTCACACAGTCTTCAATCGAGCGACGAGAACATCTTTGCCCTCAAATTGTTATCACAGATCGGAGCGACTGGCGAAACCAATAACACCGACCGACACGTCCGTATAATAGGGACTCATCTAGATTTACGCTGCCATGATTGTGAAGTGCCGGAAATTAACGACATTCGAGCCGCGTGTTCTCGGGTTATCCGACCAGACCAAGCTGGAGCATTTGTTTGTGTAATGTCAAGGGTTCAGCCGGGCGAGTTCGTGAGCGGCACGGTTCCCTATTCCCGTGGACTCGAAACCTTAGCTGTATTCCGCACCAAAAGATCGTGGATATCTAGGGCCTCTACCTGAAAATCTTCCCCGATCGTCTGTCATAGCAGGGAGACCAAGTTTTAGGGCCAGTAGGCCAATAGCATATACAATGTCAGTTCAAACTTAATCCAAGTTTGAGTACATTTATGAACCAAAGTCGGTAGGACACTGACCTGCATACAACGACTTTTCCTGTTGGTGTGTCTGTCTTCTGAAAATTGACCAAAAGTATGGTGTACCATCTGTGCCATAGGCGTCGTATTTTTCGTCATGCTTTGGAAGAATGGGCAACATCTGACAAGGGACTGGTGCCTTGGCCCCACAATCGGGATACACAACACAAGGGGCCCATGGTATTTATCCTCGGATCAATCAATACAAATTCAACTACATGTAGTACAATAACTCATGACAAAGTAAACTGGTTATCTGGCTAACAGGATGAGGTTTATCGTTATCATTGAGAACATTTATTGGTAATTAGCTGTAAACTTTTCTTGAATTGAGCTACAAGACATTGGAATGCTAAAAATTCTTTTAAATTATGAGATTCAAGAGGTTTTACGGAAGCGCACTGAGAAGAAATTGACAATTGCACAGCTCTTATCTCTTGCTGGCGCTCTTTCGCTGTGGTAGAAAATATTTACAAAATAGCGGGGTGATTCAACATAATGGAAGTAGTGTGCACCGCAATTGTGGAAACTGGTCAAATTCCACCTATTTGCAGCTCACAATATGATCTTGAGTACCATGCCTTTGCAGCCCCAGTAGTTCGTCTTTGACCCTTTGGAAGCCATACACAATACTTTTGTACTGATTGGTTATTCGTCTTGCCTCGACATGTCATCCGTATCCGGTGTTCTGATGGAGATAGAAACAGTCTTGAGGGCTCAGTCAATGATGGAAGGCTGCCGGCCAAAGGCTCCTGCGTGCCCTTCTTGTTCTTCCGGTCCCCGCATTTCAAATTACCTGCGATTCTTCTGCTTGACTTAATGACGGTTGTTTGAGGCGGAGGAAAGGATACACCAGCCCTTGCTACTTCCGTGCGCGACCGATGCTTGCTGATACTCAACTCCCTAAACGTGTACCGGAGAAAGTAATTGGCGTTTCGTTGAAACGAGTCGATATCTGGGACACAGCTGGGGTACTCCATAGTAACTGTAATAGTCCGATAGACGCATTGTATGCACACACACATTCTCTTATGGTTAATATAAAGTGTATAATTTTGACCAAGGCGAAGTAATTTGGACCGATCGACTGCTTCGATTGAAGATACTGTGTACTGAATATTTTGCGTATCTATATGGTATTGATAAAATGAATGTTTTCTGAATCTTGTGCGTGTGTGTGGATTTTCCTCTGAAGGTGATACCATGTGAACAACCCGCTCTCACTGGGGGTCTCAAGCCCGAACACGATGCATGTATTTTCCTTGCAGTAAAAGAAGATGGGGTCGTGTACTTTTCAGTTTGTATGCATTCAGTATAGGCTTATCTATAGAGCGTATAATCAGCTCTATCAGCAGCTGCATCCATACAAACCATGTGAGTAATACAATAAAGAAAACAAACAACTAAAGGGCAGCAGATATGCTTATAGATTGAAGGCAAGGAAGAAGGTTTTCAATAATGTGTCCTATCTCTCGATATTTCAATTTATCTTTTCCCCTTTTCAATTTATCTTTTCCCCTTTTCAACGCTTTTTTTCTCGGTGACTTGAAGCATTAAACATCTTCATACAGAGTGGAGATAATCGTGGAAGATTTTGCTTTCATTGAGTTCGAGTCTTATTTCAATCAGAAAGGTATCAATCTTGGGAAGACATCACTGTGTACTCGGCTAAATGGATGAAATCAACGGTGCATGATGTCTGAATTGATCAGTATACAGCATTTTGATAAAAGAAAACTCCTCTCAAGTGTGAACGTAATAGTCCACTCCACGGCAAGGTTAAGGGCAAAATACCTTTCAGCGTGTTCGCATCACAGTCGCCTTGTCATTGAACGTCGGCAGGCTGGCTATACTTACCAAACAAGTGTAACTGTTGCCATAGCTTCGACCTTTAACCCGCGCCCAGGGTTCGATGTCATGCATAATTCATGATTCCCCGTAGCTGAAGAAAACAACAGATCGATGCATAGTGTGGCTATCGATTGGAATTTTTCCAAGCGTTATGTTTTTATAACATAACATTGGTTGTTGACCATGCATAAACTGTCTGAGCATTGGAGTCATCTCCTAGAAAATTTGTAAGCCATTTTTTTTTAACAACAATGGTCTTACTTGTGTGCAGATTAATGTTCTTGCATATTTTAAAAGAAATTGTAACGATGTTTTAATACAAATAAACTGATCCAACATGTAGTGTCATTCTCTAATGATGTTTATTTAATGCAAAGCACTTTAAAGCTTTATTCCTATTTTTTTTTTAATGAGCTCGTTGTGGCAGTAAAGAGTCGTTGTTTAAGTTGAGATTACAAAGGGCATGCAGCCAATGTTTTTGTTTCTTTTTTAGTCAATCAGGCAGAATTGAGGCAATACAATAACGTTGGAAGCAATTATCGTGCGCTTATGGCTATACTTTGTTCCCTACACGCTCCTCTCGTTTCCTGCTTTAATTTAGTGTATATTTACCTTGCAGTGAAAAAGAAGATTAGATGTACATTTCCCAACGGAGTATGTTAATACTACATGCACAAATATTAAATCTGGCATGGACGAGACGACACCCCCCCCCCCAACAAAAATGCCACACTGTAAGCCAATGTTTTAATTTGTACGTCAATTCTTGGCATAATTATATTAAGAAACTAACTACTGTATTGGCTCTTTTAAGAGGAATGACAATTCCTAGCTCCAGCTTTCCTGCTTATTATTTTTCTTTTCTTCAGATTTTTCTTCTTTCTAGCCCTTTGCCAAAAGTGGCTTTATAGCCTTGCTTGTGGCGATTTTCCTTTTTGCATTGACACTGTTATCTTCACTGGCACGTGAGCATCTCTTTCATTATTTAAAACACAGCATAATCCTACAGGCCTGTAAATTATTAGCGGTTCAATAATCGCGTTCATGAGCTGCAGATGTGAATTTCCCATTATGTTTCTGATGGACGCGTTAGTACACGCCTGTTTTCATCCGGCCAATTAGTTGCTTCCCTGAGACAATAGCACGATTGGCAGCTCTGTTTGTCATTCCCAAACACACTCTCATTATCCGTGTCCTTTGAAGCATTCCCCAATGTCATGTTGCAACGTTCGCCTGTTTAAAGCGCCATTTATTACCAAGTCACGATTTCACTGCCGTGCGACGCGGGCCTTAGCCAATCAGCTCCACGGTCGAGCAGCTCCGCCCATCGACACTATCTACCTGTGCTTCATACGGTACCGAGCACCGTTCTGATGTCACACGCCGCGGTGAGGAGACAGCAAGGCGGTGTATGATGTTACTAAAAATGCATCAGTTTGTGAAGAGCTACCGAGCATGTACGTACGGAATCACATACCTAATCCGCACGCGCGCGACTGACGGACACATTGGATATTCGGTTTCGTTTTTTTGACCGATTTTTCAGGTGCTGTCTACGTACGCATTCTCTGTACCTTAATCCACTGGTATCAAGTCTTGAGTACCACCTGCACCTTACTGTGTGTGTTTGAATTCTGTAAGCATACGTAACGTCTCGTCTAATTCTGCTAAGGCGAGGATTGGTGCCCGTGACGTGCACAAAGTTACACGATGAGGATGTTATACGCAGCTCTGGTAACCGGCCGGTCGCATGTTGGACGCACCGTGTAGGCGAGGCGGTCTGTTGCTGATGTCACACCGCACCAATAGTGGAGACGCAGATACGCAAGTCCCACCCCAAACAAGCTGGGATGGTAATAATCAGCGAGTGACATCATTGCGTCCACAGTCTGTGATATGCTCCACGACGAACGAAAGGCATTGCTCGTGTGTCAACGGCTGAAGAACAACAGCGCCGCGCCGACACTGGAGCCAAAAAGCACTCGCAAGGGTGAAGAGGCGACGGAACACTAACACGGGGGAGTACATTTATGAACGCACGTATTCCACTTGGGTCTATCAAGTGACGTCCGTGTTGACTTTCTAAATTGCTTGAACCCTTGTTTTCGGATTGACGGTTCCGGACATACGACACCCTATTTGGTAATGTGTCGCTCGACTTCAGCCGGTGTTATTTCGGACCAGATAGATTGCTTCGCGATATATCTGCGCACTTAATGTGACAACTGGAGATTCCACTGGAGGTTCAAACGCTTTTCCATGCATGTGAGAATTAACCAGAAAGAATTGCACACATCACGATCATTGGCTTCACGTTTAGACTTTAGGTCACTCGCCAGATCGGACGACGCGAATTCTTCGATTATATGTGCATCAATGCCCATCTTTAACTGAAAAAAAAAATCCACTCGTCCACACTTCGCTTCATCCAGTATCAACAGAACTTTCGGAAAGATCTGTCAATCCTCGAACTCACGTCATTCACGACGATTAGCGAAGATTAGCGAGAGTTGCCGGACGGCGGAGAATCTTCAACATCTTCAGCAGCAAATGCACACTGTTATCAAAGTGTACAGTGGATTTTGTTGGTCTTGTCTCCTCGTGATCATGATTGTTTTCTCCAGAGACTCAAGTCCCAGAAGCTAACGGCATTGCCATTTGTCGCGCAAACGCCCCTGACTTCAAGCTCCTTCCTGTTGAGATGCCGAACCGATAAGATTGCTGATCTCGGCCGTTTAAGTCTTCCCGGAAACCAAAGAAAAAGCCAGTGGAATTGAAGAATTTCTTCAGTGCCTGACGGCTGGTCGTATCAGGCGGGAGGACTGCTTGACAACAATTTGCAGAGCAGAACACTCAGCGGTTACCGTGATGTGGGCAACCTAATGACATACGCTTTCATCTGGATAAACCCACGGTGTTAATTGAAATGAGGTGAAGGTATATAAAAATGACCTCCACGCTCATTTCAGGCATTCGTCTTCGAGGTTTGCTTAACGGCAGCTGAACCTGACCCGACGTTTACATGAATTGTTACGCATCGCGGTGAGTTTTCGAGCACAGTATTAAATACTATACCAGCAACAATTAACTATATTGTCAATACGTTTAAACTACTTGACAATACTGACATGAAACAACCTAAGTAATATGCGCAGGACATATTGATATCGAGTGTTCTGAAATGTGGATAACATATGCGCCATGTTTTTCCCCAGAAATCGTGCAATTTGAGAGAAACTTTCAAATCACGTGTCTACTGACGATCGACATCCATTAGCAGAACCGACCAGCTCCCAACTGCTGACCGTTGTCAATCCGTGCTTTCATCGCCCTGACACGTATTTCGATCGCTACATTCACAGGAGTCGTCGATAGTTTATATTCTGTGTACATTGCTAATTGCGGGGATACCGTATACAGTTGGCAACTATGAATGATGCCGGTGGTCCGAGTGCTTACTGCAGCGACGACCAGCGTGGATTTTGCCTAACATCTCTCGGGGCGGCCAGCGAGCGAGCTGGTGTCGGCGGCGGTGGGAGTGTTCTCGGAAGCCAAAGGCATAGCTTCAGCGGTCTACGAGAGACCGCCCTGACTCACTCTATGAGTGCCGTGCTGCTTGGAACACTGGCTCTCTTCGTAGCCTTAGCCTCAGTGTTTGGCCGGTGGATCAAACGGTTGGTGTCCTTCTCGCCCAAGACGCTCGCTCCGCCTAAACTCTATCACCGGAATACACCCCTGTCCCAGTATCTCCGCGCACATTGTTCGTCCCTCAAACAAACCTACTTCCCGACATTTTGGGCAAGCAGTGCACACGTGCAAACCCTCCTCATGGCCCTGTTACCCCAGAAATGGGTCAACTTTAGCCGGGAGTACCTACAGATGGACGATAGCGGCGTAGTGGCGCTAGATATTGCCCGACCCGCGGGCTGGACGCTGTACAAGAGCAGCCCCATCATGATCATCGTACCGGATTTGAATACAGATTGTCGCAGTGTGTCGGACCTGTCCTGGCTGGCCCTGCAGAAAGGCTACCGGGTCATGGTCTTTAACCGGCGGGGTCACGGAGGTATCCCTCTGACCACGCCCAAGCTACAGAGCTACGGGGACGCGTCAGACTTGCGAGAAGCGGTAACGTACATTCACCAGAGCTACCCAGACGCCAAGTTGAGCGCCGTGGGCGTCGGGGCTGGTGGCGGGCTCCTGATCGCATTTCTTGGCGAGTACGGCTCGTCGACGGATCTTGCGTCTGCCGTCTGCATATCACCCAGTTATGACTGCCAGGAGCTGTACAAATCCCGTAAGATGTCCCAGCCGTACCACTGGCTGGCGTTACTGCGGGCCAAGCTATTACTCAAGCGGCATGCTGGTAACCTTGCCGAGGTCATCGATCCGGTAGCGGCCTTTGGCGCTTCGTCTCTGGCCCGTCTGGAGGAGACAGTCTTCGCTAAGATCCATAAACTGCCCAGCATGGAGAACTACTGGGAGGTCAACAATCCGCTGCGAGAGGCAGACGAGATCTCATCGCCACTGCTTTGCCTTAGCAGCACGGACGACCCAGTTCACCCAAGTGACCTCGTGCCCTATGACCTTTTCACCACGTTACCTGACGTTATGCTTGCCACCACCGCTCGAGGTGGCTACTGTGGGTTCTACGAGGGCCTACAACCTAAGTCTTGGGCACATCGAGTAGCTGTGGACTACATAGACACCGTACTGAAATACACCGTTGCTATCTGTACAGGGACGAATAACCAAACGACTCGACCGTAATCCAGGCCTTGTGCTAACTTCGATTCCCAACTTTTTTTTGGTACAAATCTTCTATTATGTAAACAACCAGACATGGTGTCATTATACATTTAGTTCCTTCTGATCGCATGTATATTACGGTTTGTCAGTGTAGTTCGGTTGAAAACCAATTAATTTGTTTTGTTTTCTGCGAGTCGAGCTCATGTGAAATTGTTAAAGTCTGTTCATTGGCTGAAAGCCTGCGATCCGCTGAGCCTTATTGTTCATCAATGTGACAGGATAGTACCGTTCAGAAAATTATTCACAGCAGTGTACCGAGGCCATGTATAAATATGCCAATTAATATTGCAACTTGACGAAAAGTCCGGTGATCGGCTTACACCGTGATACCATTTTTAAAATAAGGTTTTCAAGTAATTGTCAGGCACCCACAATGATGCCATATTACTTTCACTACATTTTTTTTTTTAGTTTAATAGACACTGGTCATCAACTAACTGATCCATTACGTGTTTGTCGACTCATTCCGGTACCGCGTTTTTTTTATTGGCCAAAATGTCTTATAAATCTGGAAGCTTCGTAACTCGAGATCTTTTGATCGCAATTAGAATCCAGACAAAAATGACTTCGCGGCGAGCATCGCGCCTAAATGCCACACCACTGGCAAATTGCAAAAAAAATAATGAATTAAATGCCTGGGATACTGCATCACTTAGTTGCACCGCGGAGACATTGGTTGTCGTGATTGCGCTCAGCTCTCTTCTTTAGTTTTATTAGTCCGAAGGATGCAAGCGCAGTGTATTCAGCATTGATATCAGTCAAAGCGATAATCTAATATATTTTGAGTTTTCTTTAATATCTGCAGATGAAGATGACTCATTCATCTCTTCTCTTTTGTCGTTTTGCGGGGTCGCTTTTCGTTATACAATGTTCACAATTCATTTGCTTCCGAAGGCTTTTGAATCCTCTGATTAAGATGATAAGATCCAGCCTACCATAAATTATGTTCGATGATTGTGGTGGCGTCCGAAGGATTTGAACACTTGAATAACAGTGTAATGCGCATGCAGGATTTTCTTCCCGTTTATTGTCTATACATGTTAACGTCCAAATGGTTACACTGCGGACGCGCTTTGTTACCATCGCGAAAGATTAAACAAGATTACGTGACGTTAGTTTTGAAACTCGAAATTATTGATCAATTGCTTGTCCAGTTCACTGTTAACTTAGAGAAAGGTCGTCATTTACTACGTGTGCAAAGACCTAATACCTCGTTGCTCCTTTCTTCACTGTGATGTCTACGTCACGCATAAAAAGTGTATTCATTAATTTAGAAGTACATTTCGGAAATCGTAGATAAAACAAAACTTAATTACTATTTTCGAAATTTTCTAAATTCTTTGGACGAGATTTCGAAGCGCAAGTGACCACACGAATTAATTTCAGAAAGAATTCCAAATTGGCATCTTGGTTTTTTTATGGTTCTGTGCGCTGTACGAAAGGAGTGTAGGCCTACGTTATAATTGACGACGGTGGTTGTTTTTTGATTAATTGTTGAAGTAAGTCTTTCAGGGAAGACACACGCCGATTGACGTCATTGTCTAGACCAACCATATCGTATTCATGAACCCCTGAATACCTTATGATATGAAAGATAAGTGGCTGTAAAAAGTGAAATATTTACCGAAATAATTTTCACCTGTGTACGAAAAATACTCTAACGGTCGATTTTGAACATTTGTTTTTATTATCTAGACTCCGATTTTCAATTTTGTGTAACGGCATGGTATGGAGTGCCACGGCATGGTATGGAGTGCCAAATACGAACACGTCTCATCGGGCGTTTAACATTTTGGTCACAAAATCTATTGCTTGCTCACCCGGCCTATTTTTCGCGGCAAGGACTTCATATGGATAGCGACAGGTCAGTAAACGAGCGTGGCATGTTTGCAAACGCTATTTTTCCTTCCTCCCGTTTTCTAGGGGACTCAAGCCGCCAAAGATTTTTCGTCTTGATTGCGCGCATTTGACTCGTCTGCTATTTGCACCCCACAATCCAACTCAAATATTACGGGTGAATCAAAGTAGTTTACAAAATGTCAAGAGCGCAGTAATATTGACCAGGGGAAGTCGCCGTACTGTTTGACGGTGCTCGTACGATATTTTTATCGGGTGAAACATTTTGTTTTTGTTTGTTTTGTATTTTAATTTGGTGAATTTGTTTTTGCTGATGTCTAAACTTTCGTACCTTTTTTTTTCACAGCATGCGATTGCCTTAAATTCGAGAAATATTTGAAATTGGCAGTTGGAGTCATTGTAGATTGCTTGTTATGGCTGGATAGATATTGAAGACATTTTCCTTAGTTGGATCATTGAATAATAACTGTTATTCCATTTGTAAGTCAGCTGATAAAAGAGTTCTTATATCCCGTTGGAAATTACTTATAAACAGGTGGCGTCTGGAATTTAAAATTATGAACAAGTACAAGAATCAGAACATTGGATTTGCATTTTTAAGATTTAATCGCACTTTATACACTGTTTTTTCGGTTATGTAAAAATCAAATGGTTGTGTACGATGTTAACCTAGCAACCTGTTGTGTAAACTGTTGTTTACACAACTTCTGTAAAATATTACACAACTTGTTCATTTTTTTTTAAATAAACTGGTTGCTAGGTTCATATATTACACAACCGAAATAACATTGTAATGAATAGTAATCCACCAAGACTGGATATACATGCTGAACATGTATCTAAAATATAATAAAAATGATTTAGGTTGAACATTACACATTGCAATGATTTATTACTTCGGGCAAAAACAATTGAGTCTGTTTCCTTACTCTTTGACCCATGAGCGTAAATATATAGCAGCTGTTATCAACAATTTTGTCTATTGTGTAAAATAAACATTTAGATTTGAGACTTTTTATACGACTTTTGCATAATGGTTATTTCTATAAATATGGTAAATGCTTGACTTTTTTTAATGGATTGTATTTGTGGTGTACAGACTTGCTTGGAGAAGTTTCAAAAGTACTCGTGTCTTTGATAAAATTGGTGAACAGTACATCAACCTTTCAAAAAATCAAAAGTGGTCGAAGCTTGAGATATTATAAGTCGTACCATTTTTGAAGTATTACTCCTACGCTTTTGTGTATCATTTCGCAATATCACCAAAGAAATGTCCTTTAACTATTGTGGCAGGTGACCAAAATAACCTCTGAATAATATGGCTGACCGATCTAAAAGGCCATGTTTTGGCGTGAGATTAATGCCCTTAATAATTGGTCGTATTTAAAAGTGATATGTACACCATTCTCAACAGCTCGATCATTTTATTGCCACGCTGTATGAATTGTCTGCGGAATTGGGTTCTACTTGTTGTCGGTTTTGCGTAAAGGTTATACCGGTGTGGTATAACGCTATTTACTTAGTGTGGATAAATAAATCCCATTGAATACTAATGTTTATATCTTCAGTGGGTCAGTTATTTGGTTTGGACAATTTTATTATAAGTTCCGCTCAGTGTTTGCTAAGAAAAATATTGGATTAAGTCCCCTGATGAATTACACTGATTTTGAAAAAGAAAAACAAACATGTGTATTCATTATCTACAAAACTGCGTTCTTCTTTCTCCGCTGTATAATAGCAACCTTTTCGGTTTTCGTGATGTATTTTGTAAAAGAATAACCAATTTGAAGGGGAAAAATGCTTCATTAACATATCTCGACCTTTTGCCTGCAATTTCTAACCACAGTCCTTGATTATCAGATGTAGTCTAGACGCGTCGTTTCTGGTAATCTGGTTTCAAATCCACGCAAATGAACCTGCTGTAAATGAGAATCTTATCAAATAAAAGAAGGATCTACGAGCGACTGGATTTTATTCTAATGGAAGACATATATCTCACTTACTGTCACACGGATCCTGTAATGCTTCAAGCGGGCTTTTATCATTAAAGGGTTCATGACAAGAACCTTTCTAACATATTTTGGGCAATTATCTACTCCTCTAAAATGAATGTATTTTATTTGACGTCCCTTTTGGTTAACTTGATTGAGAAGTACACTTCTTTAAACATTTGAAATTTCCACGCTTTTCCGGATAACAAAGGGTGCTCTTGCTGTGATGTCATTTCAGAAAGACACTGTTCAGTTTAGGGTATTTTCTGTTAAAACTGTGAACCCACAAATGTGCACGTTGGAAACATTTGCGAGAAGAGTTTGCTCATTAGCTTATCCTCAGGCATGAGAATAAGCTAATGAGCAAACTCTTCTGGGCGTCGCGGGAAAAGTAAAAAAAAAAAAATTAAAAAGGAGAAAAAATGAAAAAGAAAAAAGAAAAAAGGAGATGGGAAGTCATATTGTTGTTAATTTAATGGGTTGGGGAGGAGGGGGCAAATTTCCACCTACCCACCCTCGATGTGTTTTGCCCCCCTCTAGAAAAATAAATCCTGGCGACGCCCATGCTCATATTGCCATGTATTGACACAACAACGAGACACCAAAGGAAAGAAAAATGTGTGACAGCAAAATTTCCAACATTCTGGCAACTTTTAGTGCTGAAGTGACTGTTACGTTGAGGTTTCTGCCTGAAATAGCAGCATACTTTTGCTCATGAATATGTGAATTCGCATTTGAATGAAAAACGAAAAAATCACCACGATATCCTTGAAAATGACAAAATGAAAATTGAAAATAAGGTGAAATAGGATACAATTTTTTTTAATTTTCAAGGATTGCATTAAATAAATTACATTACACGGGCCTAGTAGTACTAACAAATCACACTCGATATGCTTTTGGAGGGTTTTTTTTAAAAGTCATTTTCGATCAGCGAATCCATACCTTGTACTGTGTGGCATTTGCTGCTAACTTGCGTTTGCTGCTAACTTGCGGTGATCTACATGGTTTTTTTTATACACAATTGGCACTTGCAGGATACGGGATGAATCGCTTTGTATTCAATAATCGCCTTGACCCGTCTAAGAATGATGGACATTACCCTGACGAGGACACTTTTCGGTTGTTTCCTCTTATATGCAGCAGATTGATGGTTCGTTATGACAATCACCTGAAACACACCTTGCTCGTGTTAAACCGTAGTGTGTTAACTTGAAAGTAAATTAATCCAAAGTTGTCGTCTTATTTTTTTTTTTATTCTATTATAAATGAAACTGAATTGTGTTGCTAAGCCCAGCATTCAAATCATGTGAACCACTTTCTCTTCAAAATACAATGTAAAACATGCATTGTTTACGTCGTCTTCAATTACCTATAATAACTCGTTTTACCTATATCCTGTTGCCAGATATTTTAATATAATATATAATAATATAACAGTTGCCAGATATTTTGGAAGGGATGGACAGGGTTTTCACCTAGAATAAATCAGTTTCATTTATGTATCATTAGTACTCAAGACTGTCTAATGAACTAGAGCAAAATATTTGCGAGTAAGACGGACCTTTAATTGGTCAATTTTTGGAAGATGTAATAACATGTAAGGAACTTGGAACTTGGTATGTTTGTTGTCATTGCAGATCTTTAAAAGATGGATTTTTCAAGGTTTGCTTGATAATTGTCAAAAATAAAATAGAATCTGCGCTTGATCTTTATGAGATTCATGCCATCTCAGTGTAGAGGTGCGTATTTGTCCTGTTGTGTGGTTACCTGAAAAAAGGGAGAAGTTTACTGCATGCAGGGAGCACATTATTACAAATTCCCGTTCATTTAAGTGGTCGGCCTGGTAGAAACCAGGTAAATAAAGGCGGAGGTTCATACATGACAGCGCAGATGCAATTACCCCCCAGGTATTCCCCGCTAGACTAGATGCACTTGGGGGAGTATATACCCGACGGAGCGCAATGCAATGATTGGCGTCATAAAAGGTGCCAGTGCAATGAATCCGCCCGCTGATTCGAGCAACCAGGTGAGCCAGCCATAACCTTGTTAGTTACAGACCAGCGGCCAATCCCTGCTTTACCCTCATAGCCAGTCCAACCACCCTGCGATCGATCTCTTCTCCCCCAGCACACCCCTCGAAAGTAGAGAGATAGAGAGAGAAAAAAGATCTAAGACACTCAATACGATGGCCTTGCCATGTCGTAACTCTTCATCCTGTGTAGTGCTTTTCATCCACAAACGAAGATTGGCTTGCTTCCGCCCGAGTCTTCCCCCTTTTGAAACCCCCTGAGGTATTGATGCTCTCGCGCGCGGTAATTTAAGACCCCCAGCTTCGCTTTTTGAGGGAAGTGCAGCTTTTCTTTCGGGGTACCATTTCTATGGCAACCGTCCGAAGCGCAGTTCTTCTCAAATTTGAAATGCTAACAAAACCGATTCTTTCATCGATCGTTTGGTTTATAGATATATATTCCCGATGACCGCATCTTTTCTCGAATTGAATCTCTGTTTAGCAAAGCGATGCTGTGTGACAGAAGGTATTTCACAATACGGAATCGAAACCTCATTCAGCATAAGATGAATGCAGTTTTTCTATAAAGTGCTTTTCAAACGTGATAGTCACATTCTGACAAACAACACTGGAAAAAAATGTGATTTGGTTTGAAAGTGATTCTACTGGTAGTTTAAAATCATACTGAGAAGCTGTGACAAAGTCGTTATTTAGATCTATCTTGCATAAATATATTCAACAAAATATTTTGCATAGTTTTTCTTCGATTCGTAATATTAAGTTTTGTTTTGGTCACAAACAATATGATTTTGCCCGAGTAAATGACTTAACTTATACTTCTGTGATAGAAAACGCTACGTTGACCTTGAGAACGACATTGTTTTAGGTGAATACTAAGCGCAAAATTATGCGAAAATTGATTTCTTTAAGAAAATCAATACTAAACAGTTCAGTATAAAGTATTGCTGTAGCAGATGGGAATGCTGTCGGTAATGATATGTGTTTTGTGCCCTGGGCTACACAAGTCTTATAACGTTTTTAACAAGCTGGATGCCAACTCGAGGGGGCAAAGAGATTCCAGACAAGAATGTAAAAATATAGGAAAGACGATCATACCCTTTTCATAAAACACGTACAACGATAAAGCAGTAGCATGTTTTGTTCAGTTATTCCTCAAAGTTATATGCATTGGTAAAAAGGCAGAAACCGCTCATATTTAGGATTATGCAAGGTCGTATATCGCACTGACTGCCCGGTAAGCTTGGTACTACTTTAATATGTTGGTTCGATTGGTATGAATCACGCTTAACGTAGACAGTGACCTGAGAGTTGGGTCGTTTGCATGGTAGCCTCAGCTCGCTTGTGGAATCAATCAGGCACGGTTTTATATTAAAAACATATCCAATGAGCTACGAACCCGACACCTATACTTCGTCGTGTGCCCGGCAGAAGGGCATATGTGCATATGCCCTTATGCAATGGCGCGTAATGACCAAAAGTGTTCCCAGCAAAAGGGCATATGCAGAAAATTGCCTCCATTTTGATGCAATTTTAATATTTTCGTCAGAAATTAATACAAGTTGTTGCAAAACTTATGATTCGTACGTGTGACAGATTTCAAATTCGTATGATTTATATTTTACGTGTGGGAGAACATTGGATACGTAATCCGCGCGAGGGAACAATGGAACCTTTCAATGCAATTTTCTTGAAAATAATTTTTGCGTCAGAGCGCTCATATGCCCTTCTGCCGGGCACCCGACGACTTCTCTTCGGAAGACGACCTATTTCCAGTCCACTCTGATGAAATGAAACCTGTGGTATGGAAACCAAGCACATTCATCCCGAACACCCTAGAAACTAAACCAGAACGCCCTGAGTTATTTACTGATGCAACTCCGTGTTCCCATTGCCCGTTAATCCCCTTTTATTCCTCCCGGCCCGACTTACGGTACTGAAGAAATTAACAAGAACACTTGGTGGCCGTAAGACACCAAACACGAGCAATTGGCGGGGTTTGGAGTTAATTTCTGACAACCGGAGAAGTGTACACAAGGCCCGCCAGTCAGGGTCGTGCCGTTTCATACGTGAAAGGAAGAGAAAATCGAAGCGTGCAATAAAGTGCAGGAAATTGCCCGAGCAAAAGCCGCGTTTTGCCTCGGAGACGCACCGTCGTGTTGTCACACCTGCCAGGAGTGGCATCTTCACGGTGTGATTTAGCCGAGGTGCTCACCCTAGGCCGCACTTGTTCACATTCTGACCCATTTTCCCATCCTCTCCTTTATCTCATTCTGCTCCGATTGTCTCTGCTGCCTCTTTCTTCTGTTGCCATCTGCTCCCCGTGTCTGTTGATCTTCTTCTTCGTTTGACGTCTCTCATTATATTCACCCACACGTGTCTCATTTCGGATCGATGTGAATGTCTTGTCCTTGCTCAGTTTCACAATGACCTCCTTCTGGCGTTCTTGCACGAACTTGTCTCGCCAGAGACATTTCCACCGAGTCTTTGAGGTGCCTTGTAACTGTTTTAAGCTTTTTCTTTTAAAACAAGTGGCGGCGTAGTGGTTGGAAAATACATATATTGGTTGGTAAAGGTATGATAAAATCATGTCGAGCATGAACGTGCACATTGCGCACCACATTGCGCATTGGCCCGTCGCTAATTCCAAGGAGCTGCATGCTGAGTATAGGAATTTACTATTGGCACAGAAAATAATAACTGTCTTATTTCGTATTGTGACTGGTTCGTAAGTTGATATTTGTTGAGCACAGTTCTGCTTAAAAAGTTGAATCTTTTACTGCGACCGGAACTTATACAGTGTACTAGATTGTTCTTCCGGTTGGAACAACAAAACAGATGGGCATAATGTGTAAGTCGGACATTCATGATATTCTGCGCAATATGTTTTTTTAAGGAATCTAGTTTTGTTATTTGTCCTAAATCTGCATGATGCGAGAGTGCGCACGTCTAGGTCCAGACTTTTCGTTATGAGGACAGCAGAGGGATTTGGGACCGCAATATAATATTGCTTCCCATGTACTTCCAAACCCTTAATGCTTCTAGTCCCTTGGTAAATTCGAATCGTCATCATCTATGCCTTCGGTCCCCGCTACCCGTCGTGAAAGGTTCGAACCTTACGCACAACTACGTCTCTAAATGGTAACGCGATAGACGGAAATGACGTCATCTAAAATAGCTGACATTCCATCATATTAAGTTGACCCAACCAGTTTGATCTTGAGATTCCCGCGTCTTGCGGATGGAGTGAACAATCCTACGGGTATC
>JASAOE010000237.1:0-25000 GCA_029964075.1 Patiria pectinifera
ACACCTCGACCCCGGTCAGACCCAAGAGATACTTGGCCACCGCGTCAACACACGCCTCAGAGAAGGGGGCCAGACCCCGGTAGGTTTGCCCGCAGGCGTAGGTACTCGATGCCGGATCTGGACGAAAAAGAGACGTACGACTTCATATTATACAACTCAGTAACTAAAAAGGGTGAAGGCCAAGGCAGGGGTGGAGAAGGTGCCTACTTGGAGATGGTATATAGACACTTTGCTAGATTTTATTATTGAGGTAGCAGAGAGCCGAGAAATTGGTGGCACGTGTGGTCTAGCGGTGGAGCACAGGATTCGTTAGCGGTTGTGGGTTCGAGCCCCGCCTTGGCCATGCGTGTTGTGCCCTTGAGTAAGGCGCTTTACCTCAATTACTCCTCTCAACCCAGGTAATAAATGGGTACCGGCATTATTATGCTGGAAAGGTGTAAACAGACTCGCTGTAGTGGCGATCCCCCCACAGCAGCATATGAGTCTGTCCCAATCGCTAACGATGGGCGCTCCGTTCCTGGTAACACAGGTTCGCCCCTTTACCTTTACCTTTTTGCGATAAATTGTTGTTTAAAATTCTACTGTGCTTTGCGCATGCAAAATAATGACTTCGGCGTGGCCGGCATGGCGTATCATGTCCAGCATGCATTGGGCCGGGTGCATCGAGCACTGATAGTTTTCACGTGTGCCTCATTGTTCGTGTGTCTATGCATGTCTCATCAGCCAGCCGGTATGGACTTTAAAGGGAAATGTCGTGACCAAACGTTAATTAAGTTTCAACAGGGCTGCTTTAACGTTACATGGTGAGATAGTAAACAACGGTGGGAATGGCCAGTATAGACTAACAATCCCCTTGTTTGAAAAGAAAAATCGGGAACTGAAAGAGACTTACCATCCCAGTGGTCGTCCCAGTTTCTGTTGGGATCCGCGCCGGTACACCAAGAAGCTGACGTCTTCCCGCGCGTTTTCCTCCACAAACGATCACTCTGCGGAGGGGAAAATCAGTAACAATTTATTTTCTTTTGCTGTGACGTATCAGCGTCACAATGTAGACTAGACCTAGGCGCTTAGAGGTTCACATGCGGCCAGATTTTGCATCAATGTCATGTTTAGATGGTTTACTATACCGTATGTCAAAAGGTCATGTGTCGCAGGAAATCAGTAAGATCCATTAGAAAGTATACGCGTACGCGAGAGATACGGACGTGTGCGGCTTGGAAAAAGTGGCCTTTTATAAAATCACTATTTTGTTTGATAATTTCAATCTAACATACCCGCATCTCAAGATTTTGAGATGTGCCCGGAAAAAAAAACCGACAACGCAAGATGGTGATTTAACAGACAGGCGATGTTTTCCGAGTTGCATACGTCTCCTATAATTATGTACTCGCATAATTTCGGACGGTCCCTAATAATGATTTACATTTATCGGAGAAAATGTTGGGGGAACCTCGTTTTGTTTACATCTACGGTAAGCGCCCGCATTAGCAAAAGGCAGTGCCCGGCATACAAACCGATCGACTGTACTCGTAGCCATCCGGGTTGGCTATCGGCATCCAGTAGAAATCCACCTTGTCCAGGAGGTTGGTGATCTCCGAGTCGGAGCCGTAGCCGGTCAAAAGCTGTGAAACAAGAACACATGCTGTAAAAGGAGATACACCGGTAATCATTTTAATATCACTAGGTCAGGAATTATGGACGTTGCAAAGATGACCGCCTCGTGGCCTTGTCTTCTTCGTGACGATTTTTGGCTCCGCATTTTGGTATTAAAGCCACGCACCTACATTGACCGTGTATAAATATGTTACATCTGTTTTCAAATCGGATGTTGTGGTGACGTGATGCCAATTTTCCACAAACTGTTCTCTTGTGCACTACATGTGTATCTCTTGAAATGCGATTGGTGCAAAGGTGGTGATATAAACTGTTGAATGTGGGCAAAATAACATGCAAAAGATGCTTCAATGTTTGGGTTGCCCGTATAGGTTGGTATGACGTCACAGGTAACATTATGGAGTGTCAATCCTCTAAGTGACCCAGCCCGCTTCACCGCCTTGAAAGAGAAACCCTTTTATGCCTAGTATTTAACTCCAAAGCTTCTTACCAAGTCGACCATCTTGAGTAGCGTGGCTGGTGACAGCCACTCCCGGGCGTGAGTCCCACTCATAAGCCAGAAGATCGGCTTGTTGGACCCTGGCTTGCCAAGCTGTGGAAAGAAAATCAACATTAAAGGTAAAATCCTCCAAGAAACATGAATTTTCAGCCTCGGTTTAGGATTTTGAATTACTGGAATCCAGTTTCACGCTGTATTCAATGTAAGAATCATCAAGTCGTATAACAGGAGGAGGTGGTTTCGGGTATTTATATGTGGTTTAGATACGTAATGCTTTAATGATGGTAGAGCGACTGTTGAAGCCGAATCGGACAAAGCCGAGATTTCGCAAACCGCAAAGGTAATAGCCAGGACTTTCCGATTTTCATATTTCCATGATTAGCAGGTTTTTTTTCTCTCGATAATTTTCACTGTAAAATTGCTATGACTGTGAGGCTTCGGATTTGAACTCAGTAGACGGTACAGTCTTTTCTTGAATTTTGGTAATAACTAATTTTATATAATAGCAGGCAGTTGGAAACGTGTGATAAAATGTTGCCATGAAAACTTGTTAAAAGTTGTGAATGTCGGGGTAAAACTTGTGATGAATAAAAACTAAAACAAACGGGAAAACAATTGAATCGAGTGTTCTTTCTTCTCATTTTGTTGGGGAGGGGGGGGGGAAACAACACACAGACATGGGCGTCGCCAGGATTTTTTTCTAGAGGGTGGCAAAAAAGTTTTTGCCAAAAAATGCTTGTATTTCTCAACACATTCTCGATTTATCAGTTTTAGAGGGGGCAGGGACATTTTGCCCCCCTCCCCAACTCATTAAATTTACACCACTTTGTCTTCGCGTCTCTTTTTCTTTTCTTTTTTTTTCTTTTTTTTTTCTTGGTTTTTTTTGGTTGCTTTTCCAGGGGGGGGGGCAAGTGCCCCCCCCTTGCCTCCTACTCGCGACGCCCATGCACACAGGCCTTCACTGTATTGCCGTAACCAATCAATTATATTGAGACAATATTCCATCCAAGGGACTATATAGTATTAAAATGTTTTGGAAGCATGTGCATCCCGGTAAGTGAAGTTGTGAATTTGTAAAATGTGAACAGCCTGAAAGACGCCACATTCTTTTTCATTAAAGAAATCTGACAAACAGTGTCATGACACACAAGAAACATTTTGGGAGGACAAATCCTCAACAGCCTCCTCTGGCCGTCTTCAATCCTATATGATCCCACACAATTCCAAGTCCTACCTTTAGAAGAGTTACATCCCTGCCCTCGTAGGAGGAACCTATATTTTCTGTTTTGGCGATGTTTGGATATTCTCCCGCCACGTCGCTCATCCACGTCATAATCTGTGAGCAAAGAAAGGTATATTTCATTCCTACGCCCAATACCCATACATTCATCCAACCCATGAAGACCCACACAACCATCCCAAACCTCCAAAACACCCAGTACTACCATAAAACGATCTGCCCAAAACATTTGTCCTGTCCTTTAGACCTAACACCTAGCCCTAAATATCCATCCATCCGTCGTCTAACACCCAACTCTTAACATCTGTCTCAATCCCTTACCACCCAGCCTAAACACCAACCTACCATTGAACACCCATCCCCAACACACTCATAATAGCGTCCATTCACCTCTGGATCGCCCAGTCGGAAACATCCAACCCAACCCTCGAGCACCCAGCTGAAAACAGCCACCATACCTCGCCAAAACTGTGGTACAAGTCGTATCTGAAGTTAGAGAGCCCAGCCAGGTTCTCCTCCGGGCGTTCGGGGCTCGTCTCCTCGATGACTTTCTGCACATCGTTGATCGTGACCGTGGACTCCAGGCCGTGTTGGGCGAGAAATTCCTGGACAGAGTCGGCGTCATCGGGCGCTACCATCAGGTCCACGGACTTGCCCACGTGGGTGGGCTCGGCCCAGAAATCAACCTTTTTGAAGCCAAAACCAAAAATACACAGCCAGATGAGTATTAACTCTTTGAAGGTTCAGTATTCTATATAGTGAGCTCGTCACTTTTTGCAACTTAGAAATGAGGTAAAACATTTTAGCACTATTTGTTTGTGGTATAGAAGTTACTGAGCCGTGGTTCTCCTGTACTCATTGAAAGACAAAATTTCAACTACGAACAGCCTGCCCGAAGTTACAAACTCTGTACAGTCATGTTCAGTTAATATATACGTGATCTTGCGTTATACACGTAATATATAAGAGGCTTCGCAAGCTTTCCTACTGTCTGATCCAAATCCACACCAGCTATGTTGGTTAGAAACAGAACTGGGACGCCAACTAACCCTGGTTTCCAAACCACGTTTCAAGTCGGCTATGGACCGGAGCTGGAAGTCATCGTCAGGTGTTATACGAAGAACCTTGTAGCTACATAAGAAACAAACAAAAAACACTTTAAAAAGATAAACTAGGAAATGGTTAAAGCTTTCGGCTCATAAGAATACGTAATACGTTTTTAAAACCACTGATCGATGCAAAATATTCACAATTCCAGTTAAAAGCGATGCAGGGGGACTTAAGGACACATGTATATTCACCCATCACGTATAGTGTTATCAGCACTATGTAGTATGAGGACTCGAATCCACGGCCAATTTTCTCTCTACAGCAAACGCCTTGCCATTCGACCACTGGATTTTAAGTCTTTTTTTTTCAACCAAAAGCTCCTGGAATCCAATGCCGATAAAATAACTTAGTGAAGGGCAAAACCTATAACATGAATTAGACTTAACAGCACGAAAATTGCATCAACTGCAAAAGGCTCTATAGATCCAATTCAGGCCAATAGATCCTTTGCATTGCGGTCACCCTTAAGGTTCGTGCTGTTGTCTGAAGGATACTGTTACCTCAAAGATGGACGCTGAATGCATAAAGTCTATATGCTAGTCTTGGTACCTACCCATCGTATCTCTTCTTGCCGAGGCAAAGACCCAGAAGGGCCGCCAGTAGAATGACGCGCAGCACGGCCATCGTCAGCTTCAGAAAATGACAAATGGTTCTCCAGACATCGCGTCAGGTTTTTTTTATAAAAAAGATAATTCTCAGCGGTCCTTAGTCCAAAGAATGTTTGATAAATATTGATTCAGGAACTAGATCGATATTGGAAATGGGTAATCATTTCATTGTGTATTTGTCGAGTAGAATTTGTCGAATAGATTAAAATTGTTTTGAGTGGATGACGCAAGTCTCCACGTTTTGGCGGCTGGGCGGGGATTGCTCATTTTATTGGTGACACCCAAATTCACCGGTGAAGTCAGTAGCGGTTTAATGCACGGGCCTACCAGGTCCGGGTCTAGGGCCTTTCACACTGATATTTGGTATGCCCCGAAATTCCTTCGGGTGATAATATTTGATTGAATCGATTTCACTCTAGGTTGTCGTCTAGCTTTTCAATCGTTTCAGACGGATATGGATGGGGTGAGTTGTCACCCCTTGGAAATATATTGGCACTATTAAGAAGAAAGTCATCACATGGATCGACTCGTCTGTCGAATGTTTGGAATGATTTAAATATGGTTTAACACATCTATAAAGGTAAAACTCCTTTTCGACCAGCCTTAATTTCAGAAACATGCGGTCGTGGATGAGGAGATCATTGGCAGAAGTTATACATATTACCAGTTTGCGTCGGCAGGAAGGGGGGGGGGCGCTGCTTTAATTGAATTAATCATGTATGTAATATTCTATTGAAACTCAACGGTACTTGAATCCAGAGTGCTGAATGTTAAACGCCTATATACCTATATGAAAAACTGCCCGTAAATGAATGTCTTCGGCTGATGAAGTACCGCCCGTACCTAATGGCCAAGTCTGCCTGTGGATAAACACCGATACCAGAGCAGTACACCAAAGGATAACATGTGATTTGCGTGTTATGCCAAAACATTACTGCGTTTCTTTGGGCTGATAGTCTTACTAATCAGAGTGGGAATTGAGCAGCTTTGTTGGGTTACAATGCAATCTATGATCTGATAAAAAAAAATAAGGGCACAGTGCAAAAATCAATTATCATGACGAACGTAAGGGAGGGAAGGAGGGAAACACGTTAGTTATTGTGCTGATATAGAACAGTTGATGAGGAACAATGCAACCAAATTATTGTTCATGTTGAGAAAAAAAGCATTGAAGTACGTGCTAGACACAGTCGTGGGCGGCGATCCTGGAAGATGGGAGCATGTGGGATGGGCGTTCCCCACCCCCAATACATTTTGGGGGAGGAACGCCAATGGCGACCCCCCCCCCCCCAATAATTGATCCCAGTGCGATAGATTTGAACCTAATGTACATTAATTTCCACTCCACAATGGTGCAATATCTCTTGGAAAGAGCTTGAGCTGGCACCCGTGACCGTTTTTACGTACGTAGGCCTACATTACGTTCATGTGTACAGTTTCATACGCGTTTGAACAGCACCCCCTAGAATAAAGTGATTCGGGCGGTCTGTTCTTGACACGGGTATATTGCTCGTGCAAAACCCCGACGCATAGGTGGTATGTAATCCTGTTCCGAGTAGGTGTTCGTGTGTGGCTTGTTCCCACCGTTCGAGCGCGTAGCGATGTGAAGAACAGACCGCCCGAACTCGACCATTGGTTTTACAGAGAACCTCAAGGAAATCAAAATGGCCGAGTGCATGATTATGTTCGTTGTCAACCGATTTCGGGGCCCAGCTTCGTTCCCCATGGTGTCTTTTAGTATTCAAAGTACGCGTTCAATTACTGACTTAAGAGAGTTAATTTACTGTCGTAACATACCTAGAGTAATCTATAGCGTGATTGGTAAGCTCTGCAGTTGGGACTGCCCACAAAGTCCAGGTTAGAATCTTCGTAAAGGCACGGGCAGTGGCATAAATCTGTGCCGGGGACTGGGGGGATGGGGGATGACTAAAATCACAAAATTTCCCACCCGTGGAAATTCGAAAAGCGGGGGAACGCTAGGCTTGCTGGACACTAGGGGCGCTGTTCATGATACAGATGTACATCTTATGTGTACTTAAGCCCCTTAGGCTTACATCAAAACGGCGCATTTAAAGTTTTTGTACTTATTTTGCCTTTTTCAGTACTATTATTAAATACATTTTGCTTGTTAAGAGGGTCGAAAATTACTTCAAAATCCACTTTTTTGGGGTTTCTCAACACGGAAAGTGGGGGGGGGGATGATGCTATGGCCCATCTTCCCTGGTCAAAAAGTGGGGTGAATATATACCCCCATCCTCCCCCCCCCCCCGGGATTTACGCCGCTGGGTACGGGGCTCATTTAGCTGATCTCGTTTCCTCCCTTAATATGGTGCTGCCTTTGAGTTATATGGATGACACGGAAGGAGGTGTGATGGGCCGAGAAACCAGAGGTCCCAGAGTTCCTCGTGGAAGTCGATGATGGGTTTATTCAGTTGAATTCCTAAGTCCGACTCGTGAATGTTTGGGCAACACCTAGAACTATTTGTTTTTCTTTATATACCTTTTTCATCCTTTTTCGCAAGAGCATGGTATATTAAAAACAAAAAGGTTTTCTTCATAAACCGAGGATCGCCAAGATGACTGTTAGTTTATCTAATAATTATTATGAGCGAATTAATTGGCCCTTACAACCTATAATTTGTAAGCCATTTTGTTTTATGACAACGTGAAAGAAATTCTTACAGGTTCAATCAAGTGGGAACTTTTTGCATAATTTTAAGTGCAAAACATTAGGCAATCCCATCTTTGATCTTTTGGTAACTTTCTGAAGACCCCTTTATGAATGTCGGACCTAATTATTTTTGACATAAGTCATTGAATCCGAAGTATTAACTCCTATCTGTGACGCCGCCATTGGTAATATTTGCCAAGTATATGGATAAATACCAATACTGGAGCTGTACACAAAAGGACAATATGAGTTTTGCGTATTTCGCCAAAAAAAAGAGAGAAATAGCATGTTTCTTTAGGCTGATAGTCAATTCCAATCAGAGTGAGAATTGAGCAGCTTTGATGGGTTACAATGCAATCTATGACCAGATAAATAACAAATTAAGAAAAAAACTAGAAAATAAATTATTGCAAAATGGGTTCTTTATCAGTTATCACGACGAACGTAAGGAAGGGAAGGAGACAACAATGTTATTTATAGCGTTGATATATTGTTGAGGTAGTTGATGAAGGCCAATCCAGTTCTCTCGGGTGATTCTTGTTCAAATGTTGAAAGGAAAAAACTCGAAGTACCTCGATGAAAATAACGGCTGGACATAATTATGGGCGGCGATCCCCGGGGGTTGGGGCCATCCCCCCATTATATTTAGGCAAGGAATAATGGCGTCCCTCATAATTGGCTTTAACCAAATTGACATCATGTTGCATTCCTATATGGTGCAATAGCTCTAAGAAAGGGCTTGTTTGTCTCGATTTTTCATGTATGCCTCAGCAGCGTAGCCACGGGGGGGGGGGGGGGATCGCCCACCAGTCGCCCACAAGGCCCACTGTAAATTTGGCAATCGGAGAAAAAAATAAACCCATGATTAGCGGGTTTAACATAAGGTGCCTTTTTCACATTGTTAATATATTTTTGGCGATCACGATTGGCTGTTTATTTGAACGTCCCTAAGAACGCGTACAGCGATACCTATTGTCTGGCAGTGACCATGAATTCGATTTTGAACAGCGCCCCATGGAATGATGTGTCCGGCTCCCCCCCCCTCCCCGCCGACCTCAGTGTCCGGTGAAAAAAAACCTGTTTATCTTTGAACACGGATAAAACTGGGCGCCCCTCCACTGTAACATCCAGCCCCCCCTCCCCTCATCCCACTCGGGCCACACTTGGCCACATCTGATGGAAATAACTCATTTGCCTGTGGATGCGTCCGAACCTACTTCCCATAGATGCGTGTGTAATTGCCAGACGTAGCCAGATAATTCGGCCGCTGCCTTACCCGGTGTCTAATTTGGACTCTTATGAAACTGATCTCTTTTACCTTATTTGGACTCTAACCCTCACAGGTTACTTGCCACTTTCCTAACTTCGTTCACGAAATACAACAGACGAGTCTGTATTGTATAGAGTCTGAATATTACGCTACACCGGTACAATTGTGTAGTAGCGCCCTCCTCAGCCGAAGTATTGGATTCTCTTTTCTGTTTATTTCATTGTTTGTTGAGTTCATGAACGTGTTCTAGCGCCTTCGCAGGCGTGTCCTGGCTCAGGGGACTTAACCCCGTGCAAAAAGATGATTGAAACGATGATCTCACCACGTTTGCATGACTAAGCGAAGGACCAAAGTTATTCCTAAGTAAAAAAATAACTGTTTTTAAGTCTCTAACATTTACCGTAACATTTATGTGAGGCACAAGGTGGCGGCGAAGCGGATGAAGAGAAAGGGCCATTACCGGACAAAGTTCAACCTTTGACCCTGAATGAACTTCGACATAAGATCGTGAAGACCATATGCAATGAGGAAGCTCAGTCAAGAAAAAAAAGTACTAAGGAACGGGACAGGAGGGTCACAGTTGCTGTATTGGACCCTAATGGAAATACCCACCTATAGGCCTACGGTAAACAAAAGACACTTGAAGACGTTATGTATCATATCATTACTTTTATTTTCAACTGTGTGGATTTAAGCATTATCATCTAGCAAAGAGGGTTTTGTTGTATTTGTTGTCAACATGCGAATAATCCAGGAGTCTTGACTGTCCAGATTTCTTCCAATCATTACATAACTGCAAGCATGCACACAGGGGTGCGAACGTACAATCAAAATCGGCGGGAAAAGATTGTGTCTGCTGCCACCAAGCGGCCAAACAGTCTCTAAATTCATGCATTTCCCAAAAAAATAACGGACAAATGATCAAATCGTATTTTAAAGTGTTTTTTTTTTAATTGTTCGTTAATTAAGACAAAATCTGCACTAGCGGGCGGAAAATCCCGTTTGCTGAGAGTGCCCGTCTGCGAATGGACAGCATCATTTTGTCCTAGCCTGGTTCTTAGACGAAGTTGTTGGCAATGACCTTAATGGCCGCAAAGACCTCATTGGCGCTAGGGTAAATACTGCTTTCCGGCATCAAGAACCCATAATAGCCCGTGTCCCTCAGCTCCGGGGCGTAGCAGTAGGGGATTCCGGCCACGTTTTGCGCCCAATCAACGCTCGATCCAGCGGCTTCGTCTGTGATACGAAAGCAAAAGAAAGCACAATCACTTATTCATCAAGTAGGCTAATATTTGTTGCGCCATTTTGTTTTCATCAAATTCAATGCTTGTATAAATCATGCAGAAAGGTAGTCAATGAGACCACCTCATGTTGTATTCGTTATGGCCAATTGCTGTAGCAAGTGAGACACGAAATGTTGTCGAGTCTTTCACAAGTCATTCGCAACTCATGCAGTTCCAAAGTAGGTGCACGTACACGCTGTTCCAATGACCTGTGACAAAGCATTCTTTTGTAAATGTTCGTCTTCCGTTGTTTGTGAATAGACTCGTGAATTAACACGTGATTGAATTGCGACCGAGCATCCGATGGATCTGCGATGGGCCTGACTACAACACAGGAAGACTCGAACAATTATCCGTTTATGATAACACCAAGTAAAGTTAGGTTAAAATGTTATTACAAAGCAGCCGTCAATCGGTCGAACACAGATGCAGGAAAGACATAAAAATGATTAACGGGGATAAAGAAAATCATGCATATTCAGTAGCTAGATTGCCAGATTGAATCAGATACTCACATAGGATACCAGCGATGCTGCCAGTTTGGAAGCTCAATCCGTTGACCGACTTCAACGCTGCCATGGCGCTGTCAGCCAGATTTTTCTAAAAAAGAAAACGCGTACAGCAATTTTAATGAAAATTGAATGTTTAGGTATCCTTGGATGGTTCTATGGTGTGTCACCGTTGCTCAGACAGAACAGAAACGCATCACGACACTGTACCAGTAAGCTATCATTTTCATGCTGTATGTTTAAACACCTGTGAGTGTTGTGATTATGTCTTTGCTGAGTATTGATATTCATCATTGGTGTCTTTAGGAATGTATTTATTTGTCTACACCCTCAGAGGCTATACGTCAACGGTAATGAGGTGCACGCACAGATTCGATGATTAGTAATTAATTATGCATAACAAGACTGCGTCTTGACCTCCAAATTCTGACCATACATCGGGTACTTTCTATCGGGTCTTCGGTAACCCGTTGGTGTATTTTAAAAAAAAAGTGGTAGCCAACTGACCAATCAACAGCTCAGGCAAAATGTCTGCTCGAAATGACGTCACGATTTATATTAAAGTCCACTCCGATTGGCTGGCGCGCGGGGTAATTTGCATGCTCACATATATCAGCCATTGTTGCGGTTCAAGCTTGCGGGCTCCGTTAAACTTTAACGGATGAGGTTCAGACTATACGTACAGATGCCACCGGCGCCCTTGGATAAAGTAGTGAATGCAGGCGAAATATATTTAGTTGAAAAATGGTCTCCTCGTGGGCAACGCTTGGTGGCGCTGTACATTATTCAACCACTCTTGGAACTTTGGGCTGCCAATCATGGAGCAAGTTCCGGCAAAGACTATGGGGATTGGACTACTCTATTCAACTATTAAGAACCAGGGGTGCGTTTTGGCGGTCATAACCAAGAATTGGTTCGGTGGTTTCTCTTTGGTTAATTGTTTTGGGTATTTGAGTACTACATGATCACGCGTAATTCTAACCCAATTAAAATTGCCGAAGAAATTCACCGACAAGAAACCACCGAACCAATTCTTGGTTATGACCGCCAAAACGCACCCTAGAACACAAAGCACGGTTCCAGCGCTGGTTACCAATAGCACGCTCAACAGGGAGCCAGGACGATTTTGTTTGTGTGATGAGTGACCCGATGATCGTTTGACTGCTCGGGCGTTGCTGTCACTGCGCAGGCGTATTAGTTACGTCACAAATCAACTGCTACAGTCGACTAATGGTCCTCGTTCTAACTTGCTCATTTTGATAAGGTGTACCTGGGCTTGGTAGTTTGACGGGAGGCTTGTGGACCAACCGTACGGCGTCATCCACAGCTGGCTGTAGCAGTGCATGTCAATGAACACCTGCACGTTAGACAGACCCAAGACATACTTGGCCACCGTGTCAACACACACCTCAGAGAAGGGGGCCCGACCCCGGTAGGTTTGCCCGCAGGCGTAGGTGCTCTGTGACGGATCTGAAAGAAGACGAGGTGGAGTGTGCTTAACATTTTGCTGTACCTTATTTGCTTGGAATCAGCCATGCTACACTAGTGCCGAGTCAGCTTTGAATTGGAATCCGGGTCACTTTTGAAAGTGATATTTTCAGGTTCAAAACGACACCTTTTTTAATCAGAACGGTTAACGACGCTTTTGCCTAGATATCCGGGACAAGATGACCAGGAAAATGATCGTAAGCTGTGCCATTTTGACCCCAAAAAATTTCATTACAATGCGGCTACAACTTAGTCGAGCCTCAGGCGTGTAAAGGAGCCGAAGGCATGTAAAGGTGCCTTTGGCAGCCGCCATACGACCAATAATATGACCATGGAGCACAGCCAGAGATTGAAAGTGTTGACTTTTGCGGAGGGAGGAAAACCGGAGAGCCGGGAGAAAAACCCTCGTGGCACAGGAGCGAATCAACGCTCAACTCTACTAATATTATGATCCGAGTAGGGAATCGAACCCGGGCCACAGTGGTGAGAGGCGAGCACTTTACGCACTAGCCACCCCATGCCACCTCATGCCCCGCATATCTGACCCGGAGAGCAATGCCTTATTAAACTGCAATAGCCGAGAAAACAACTGTTTATAATCCTACTGGGTTTATGATCAAGCGTCTGACTGACACTGGTGTAGCGATTCTCGCAAGCATAGCGCATCGAGAGTCAGAGAATTATTGATGCAGTCATCGCGTGCGCCATAGTATGCATTATCCACAGGGTTCCTTATTCCACAGGGTACACAGTAGAACAATAGACCACATAAGGAAGTCTTTAGAAATCAATCTGCCCCATATAGTTTGAGATTTTGATAGGAACAAATGAGAACAAAAGAAGGGAAACAAAGGTCTTGCCCACAAGTATAGGTGTGTGTAAGCCGGGGTGAACGTATAAACACTGCCTTATGGGGTACCGGAACAATGGGAGGTACCCCACAAGGAATGCCCACCGACTTGCGGGGTACCGTTTTGGTACCCCACAAGTTTTTCACGAAATAGATATATGGATTTTACTCATAAACTAGGAATTTCCAAGGTGGGTTGACCTGTCGCAAATAGACGAATTTTCGAAAAGGGATATTAAGTCCGAATTTCAGAACAGGAAATTAATTCTGGTTAAAATAAGAGCATTTTGAAACTAGTGTGCGACATTGCAAAATTTTAGTACTCGAGAACAAAGGAAGTACCCCACTTCTATGCCTATGTAAGCGTGGGTGAGTCCTACGGGTGACTGTATACACTCATAGGCAATTCATGGATTGTGGGTGATCATAGAGGATGCGTCAAGTCAAAGTTGTGGATGGCCACGCTCTGGAACCAAATTCCAATCTTTAAAAAAATCCTGGAACTGAAAGAGACTTACCATCCCAGTGGTCACTCCAGTTTCTGTTGGGGTCTGCGCCGGTACACCAAGTAGATGACGTCTTCCCGCGCGTTTTCCTCCACAAACGATCATTCTGCCAACGGGAAATGAGACCAAGAAATTACTATGATAAGCTTCCCATGATGCAGCGGCACACATACGAATAAGTACCAAGCGATTGACCTAAGTGAATAGACCTCGAGCGTCGCGGGTGTTCGATCAGACGGCGCTCTTTGTTATTTCGATTTAGCATTAATGAATGCACCAAAAAAGGTTTTTCATGCCAATCATAGCAATTCAAAACTATGTTGCTTTGTGATATTTCTATTGTTTTACCCAAAAATAGCATCGTTACGCAAAACACAGCACCAATTTGCCAAAACAATATTGCTTATTAGGCCCATCGGATTATACAAACCGATCGACTGTACTCGTAGCCATCTGGGTTGGCTATTGGCATCCAGTAGAAGTCCATCTTGTCCAGGAGGTTGGTGATCTCAGAGTTGGAGCCGTAGCCGGTCAGGAACTGTGAAACAAGAACACATGCGGTAAAAGGAGAAACCCGTCATGAATTTTCGGCGTTGCAAAAGATTGCCGCCTCGTGGCCATGCATGGCTGTTTTCAACTTCTGTAGTTGATTTCAATACCACGTAGGCCTAAGGTTTTCACTCCTTGTATAATTAGCAATATACTTTCAGTGAAGCAACTTTGTGCTTTAGAATGGATATAAGCTATGCAGTTTTAAACTATAAGCACCAGGCCTATCCGCTTTGATAGGGTTGATTATGCACGTTATTTTCGAGGAATTTGGACATAGAAGTGAAAATAGTGTCCACGATTGCTGATTTTGGTCCTGAATTGTTTTTTTTTTTTTTTCTTTGGCTGATTTGATCGATGATTTAATCGTCATTAGTAAGAAGAGTTACCATGATATAAAAGGCAAGGATTGGTCTTCTGTACACGGAGTCCGGGAATTTCCAGGGAAAATCTCGCTCTGCCCCTGCTGGGGAAGCGAGAGAACCTGATATTTTTGTGCCTTTATAATTTCGCCAAGTTTCTCACCAAGTCCACCATTTTCAGCTGCGTGGCGGGCGACAACCACTCCCGGGCGTGAGTCCCGCTCATGAGCCAGAAGATCGGCTTGTTGGACCCTGGCTTGCCGAGCTGTGGAAAGACAATTCCAGAAATTATGGAAAAACAATTCCAGAAATTAAAATTTAAAATCGTACTGGGGGTTTAGTTCCGCATCCGGATTCACCTTAAGGGGATTATCAGGCCCATGACTCGGCTTTACGACCTTCTCGAAGTCGGGGTATAGCGCAATACTCCCGCTGCAGGAAAACCTTAGACAGACGACTTTTTTGTATGACATGTTTGGCAGGTATATACAATTTCAATTTGAGAAATGACATTTTTTATTGAGGATTCGGTGTGTTGTTAAACAATCCAATTTTTTTTTACAGAAGTTTGCATTGGAATTATGTGATTGTAAACGTATTCTTAATGCAGGAGAAGATGGTTGCATACTTAACTGTAAAACATTGAGACCATTTTTCAATCTATAAGATTGTGATATTGAGTTTAATTATTAGAATTTAGACCCCTGTCAACGGTGTTTCGGGCATGACCAAACCGAAAAGCCTAATTAAAAAAAAGGAAACACTCACTTTTTAAAAATCAAACTTGCATGACAAACTTGCATGACATCTACGAAAACATTTCCCGACGACAGTTATTCTTCAACACCGCCACTTTCTTAACTCCCGCCCCCTTCCTTAAATCTGTATTGAAGGCACACATTGAAGAATTAGCCACAAGCCCCGCCTACCTCAAAGTTTTACTTTGTGTACATTTCTCACAGAGCATGTGACCAAGCTTGACCAAGCTACTATGGTCACCTGACCCAAGGTTGTGATGTTATTGGTCAACGCGCTCTGTTGGATGGACAGACAGGATCGAGGGGTCCATTCCAATGGTCTCGTACCTTGAGAACAGAAAGCTTCCTTCCCTCAAGGGAGGTACCGATATCTATCCTTTGGGCGATGTTTGGATGTTCTCCCTGCACGTCGTTCAACCACGCCAAAATCTGACAGGAAAGAAAAGTATTTTAATTCACGATTCAATCAATTTTTTTTTTATTGGCTTTTCGTCTGATTAGATTGTCCCTATCTTATCTATAACGTTCCCACTTTTTATCCCTCGGAGAAGAGTTTAATTTGATACCGTACATTCACTGGACAAAAATGTGAAATCCAGAGAGGTATATCCTCCAGTAGCCTGTCCAGTTTTGGGGTGAAAGGGGGGGAGGGGTGGTTATCTGGGGGGGGGGGGGTCGTGGGCCCGTAGGCGGGGGGAGTTGAGGGGGGGAGTGGGTTCGGTTCGGCCGCGCCCTCCCCCCCCCCAATAAAAACAAACAAATTAACGGAGACCGAGTTACCTTTCAGCACGGATGATGCGAGTGGCTTTTTTTAACGGCTACCACCCCCCCCCCCACCCTCCAATAAAAATGACCATTTGCTACACTATACTATATGGAGACTGCATTTTTTTGAGGAATGAAAGCACAACCTCAGAGTCCCGTCTGCTTCATTGAACAGACTGTCAATGGATTAGGGTAGCGAGTTAACCTGATAGATTACGGACAGGTAGATTTTGTGCTGAGCATGTTCACAATTCTATTCTCTGTATGACTCCATAATAAGTTTATTATTATGTTATTTACTTATCAATTAATAAAAAACACTCATCATTGATACAGAGTGCAAGAATGGAAATAACTGTGTGGTGAAATGTGAATAAATTCGAGGCTCATCAACACACAGGTTAGAGCGGCACCACGTACGGAAATTCAGGGGAAATGCTTTTTGTGCTGCGTGTGGCTTCAATTCCCACACTCGTCTTGCCCAGGGCCTAGCTCCAAAAACCTTCAACCGGCCCTGCGTACAAGGGAAAAAAACAAGATTTTGTGTTGGAAAAAAGAAGACATTGTTGTCTGTACAAAATGCCGTGGTCACATCACAGCAGCAATCAATTATTGTATACTGTACCTCGTTCAAACTGTGGTACTGGTCGTATCTGAAGTTGGAGAGTGCCGCCAGGTTGTCCTGGCGATCAGGGCTCGTCTCCTCGATCACCTGCTGGACGTCGTCGATCGTGACCGTGGACTCCAGGCCGTGTACGGCCAGCAAATCCTGAACAGAGTCGACGTCATAGGGGGCTACCATCAGGTCCACGGACTTGCCCACGTGGCTGGGCTCGGCCCAGAAATCAACCTTTTGATGAAAAAGATAAATCGACAGACTTGTAGTGCAGACTAATTCGGCGACTAGCCATTACTGAGCTGAGAGGTGTGACACTTTATCTCTATGAAACTGACACACTCGCGCGCAGGTGGTACGCTGACACTCCGGTGTTTCGAACTAATAGGGTCACTTCAGCAAAATGCGCGCCCCACGATTTACCAACGCGTGCGGTCACACCTCCATAATTGCTGCTAATTTTGTTCCCTCAATTTGTATACACGTATTTCACTCAAAACGTTTCAAACAAAAAGGTAAGTTTCTTAACGATGAATCAGTGCTTCCACTTTTAAGGAAATTTACCTAACGTCCTAAGGAAATGAAATATTTCGGGAAATGTTAAGGAAATCCAAAATCTGAAGGAGATTTCAAAGAAATTTAAAAAATGAAAAGCAGAAAACAATTCAAGAAAAGTTTTGAAAAAAAGAAAGAATAAACTTGTATCCAAACGAAAATTTAGGTCATTTTGGGTACTGGGGGTCTCTACGAAACAGGGGTATATATTTTCGCCTCTTACACCTGTTTGACAATTTCATTTACCTATTCAGCTACTTATTCGTGTATTCTCTGCTTATATTTCTCATTTGGTATGGAAATGTGAGTTTGCGTTTGAAACAAATTGAATTGAGTCTGCGCTTCAAGGGCCGCGTTCATATGTTTGCAGGTCAGTAAATAAACTTCCATAGACCCCAGTGGTAAATGCTCCCACTTCAGAAATTCGGGGAAAATACTCACAACTCTCCAAGGTGTTCGAGACACACATCAAATTAAAGCTTATTTCATCATCTTTCATTTTCTTTTCAATTGTTTGGGGGTCTACGAATGACTTTAAGGAGAAATTCCATCCGAAGATGATCACCCCTGAAAATAGTCCTGAAGCCCATCGCCATTTTAAAAAAACGATGCCTACACTCCATTGCAAAATAGAGCGCTTTAAGGGCCCAATTTCATCCAAATTGAACGGAACTACAAGCTCACAGTTCTGTCCACGGCTTCCATCCATATTTATTTTTTACAAACCCTCAAGTTCATGGCCCACAGCATGCTCAAATACTGAAGATTTTGAGGGCATGCAAATCGTGATTTGGCCGGCGTAGGCAATTTCGGACCGATTTACTGGTCTGCAACAATATGACATTAGACAGCATACGCAAAAGAGCCGTACAGCCGAAGTCTGCATGAGGACGTAACTAAGCTTCAAAGAGACTTTCTTTGGAAAACTGAGAAACTACAAAGGTTGAAAAAATAGCCATTTTTTATAATTACCATGGTGATTTTAAGTTTAAACCATACGATGACAAAATCAGGAAAATTCAAGAAAATTCTATGAAAATTTCAGGAAATCTCAGGGGAAAAAAATGCCAATCTGAGGAAATTAAATTGTGGAAAGTAGAAGCACTGCATTGAAGCATTCAAAATAATATGCCACTGAGAAAGTGACATTAATGTTATATTTTTACTCCCAGCTTTCCCGATATTAGTGAACATGCTCCGGTCGTATGCTGCGATTTACCTTACTCGTTGGAAATATAAACGTCTAACTGCAAAGATCCCGCCGTTTGAGCCCCAATGCTCTGGCGTTTAATAAAGGCATAGGACCAATAGGACTACTTGCTTTTTTATGCATTTTGTTCGTTTCCAATGATAATACCACTCAAAATCCAAAGAAGATTGAAGTTTCAGCCCAATGGATATTACTTCTTATATTTTTCGAGAAAACAGTGGAAAACATTGCACAACCTTTTGCTCTTAAAACACGATTTTGTTAATATAACTCCTTATTTCCAACGATCAGTTTTGTCTAATGATCATTCAGACCACCTCAATGACCTTATTTTTTTTATTTCTCCCAAATCGTCACCGTTTTCACGAACAGCCACATTTCAATATATTATGTTGATTTTGAAGAAAAGTGTTTTCGAGATAATTGCAAAAGAAGTTTCTCATATTTTAAAACTTCAAGAAATACTACTTTGCAACAACTTTGTGCAGCAAGGAAACCATCACACGATTCTACGAGAGCTGAAGTTTTACATGAACCCGGTAATAAGGCTAAATACAGCAGTTAATTAGTGGAAATTAATTAGTAAAGATATGTGGTTCTTCGTGAAAACGCAAATCTTATTTGACTTACTTTTACGTATTTCCGTGCAATGGGTTTTGTACGCGATCAAAGGGCCAAAATGTATGTGGCTCTTCGTGAAAACGCAAAATGCATTTATCGAGATTTTTGCCCCTTGCAACATTAATGTAACTAAGAAATTAATGATGTTTTGCTTACAGAAACATGTCAAAATGGTTAAGTACATTGTTTTCATGCGAAATATTGGGAAAAAATGAAAATCGAAAAAAAATGTAATTTTTGACATATGTGGCTCTTCGTGAAAACGGTGACGAAATGACACTAAGCCAGACGGAATAATTTTCCGGGGTGTTTAGTACCAATAATTATAACTTTTAATCCAAATAAGTTTTGGATAAGAATTCGCTAGGTTACTTTTGTGATACATGTAAAGTGCAAACGATCCTATACGCTTTTCAAGATGTAAATTATGCGGGTTCATGCAAAACCTTACTACTTTCTGATCACCAAAAAAAAACACAATCGTAGTCATTGGTTGGATATTGGAGCGTGAATGGCAACCAACCTTATCTTCCAAACCGCGTTTCAGGTCCGCTATGGAACGCAGCTGGAAGTCATCGCCTGGTGTTACACGGATAACCTTGTAGCTGTGGAAGAAAATTCCTATAACTTAGTCCCAGGGCGGTAACTACAATCCTGGCCAAATCTCGCTGGGCCCCCAACCCCCCGGCCCCCGTTCAATGTTGTATCTCATTGCGCGGTGTGTGCTCCAACAGCTGGAGAGAACAATATTGACCGGGGGAGCGGGGGAGTGGGTGATCGTGGCAGGCTCAGGAAGTGTCCCAACCATTTTGGCCGGGGATTGTAGGCTATTATGCCTATAGGGGCACAGCGGCATGGGGCGCCCCGCTCCAGGCCTGTGCCTTCCCCTTCAGCCTGTGCCTCCCCCTCCCCCACCGCTCAGAATTCGGAGAAGATTATTTAGAAAAATTATGTCCCCTCCAAAAATTAATCTTCCATGCAAATTTGGTCCAAGATTGACGCCAATGTTGTGGCGTACCTTAATCGTTCAAAGCTAGTTAAACAGCCTACATATATCAGTGGTTAAATAAAGTGATAGATACAGAAAAAGGAGATGTACGCCTGTAGAAAGAATTAAAGTTATAACTTCTTGGAATGAAGTGTAAAGGACTAACATTATAAGCGTAGGTAGGAGGGAAAAACACATATTATTTATAGCCGCTCTCCCCGCTCCATTTTCGAGTTTCACCCAAAAATAGATTTTGTTCTAAAATTTTGGGGTTTTTTTCAGCAATACAAAAGTTATTCAATTTTGAATGAGACATCGAACAAAAAGAAATCCGCCCAAATTTAGTTATAAATATTTACCTTAAAAATTTCGAATTGTTTGCGACCCGACAATGATTCAGGCGTAATTTTCTGTGTGTTGTGGGTGCAAACGCAACCCAAAATAAAAGCTTATTTTCGGCGCGTTGAGAGGTTTAAATAAAACATTCAAATTGAAAATTTGACTCCCCAAAAACAATTCCTTGCCCCCCCCCCATTCCCCCATCCCCCCCCCATTTTAGAGTCTGGCGACGCCACTGCAATTCAATTTGCTGTCGTCCTTTTCGTCAAGAAATCCAACTCGTAGAAAGCACCAACCAAAGAGTGCTTCTCAAATAAATTCAGTAAAAGGAAAAAAACCTGATATTAAAATTTACAGTACCCAGATAGTGAATCACACTTCCGTCACTTTAAGTCGAAGGCTCTATAGATTCTGAGCTTTTAGACCATTTCCATTGCAGCCATGCGTGGGGTGCGGTTTTTTGTGCCATATAGGAAGACACACGAATTGACCTCTCATGCATTTATTTTATTTACTGCATTTGAACAACAAAAACAATTCAAAGATGGACGCCGAATGCATAGAGTCTATATGCTAGTCTTGGTACCTACCCATCGTATCTTTTCTTGCCGAGGCAAAGCCCCAGAAGGGCCGCCAGTAGAATGACGCGCAGCACGGCCATCGTCACGTTCAGAAATAAGAAATGGTTCTCGTAACTTCGCCTTGTTTTTATAGCAAGAACAAATCCAAGGGTCCTTTAATAATCCCTTTGTCTTATCAGAGTTTGCTCAACGTTGATATCGGAATTGTATCCTCGTTCGAATTGGGTTATCATTTTGTTTTTCCTGTGCGTTTTTTTTCAAGCACTACACAACGAGATTTAATCGTCCACAAACACGCAGCTGACTTGTGCTTCATTGGTGACGATAATACGCAACCTTACACATTTTGGCGGGATTGCTCCTTGAAGGTACAAAGGTCTGTTTTGTTTGAAGTAATAGAATTGAAGTGAAGAATTTGCTCAGAAAACAGTGAAAATATAAATGTAGAATTTGGAGTCCATATTTTGTTGGTAACGCAAGTAAAAAGTGTCCCTTCTACTACCTTCAGTGGCGAGTGTGGCGTGGTGGTTAGGGTTCGTGACCCATGATCAGAGAGTCAGGGGTTCAAATCCAGCTGCTGGCCATAAATGGTACCAATATTTATGCACTAGCATCCCATCCAGGCCAGCGGAAATATGTTTTCAGACGTTTCATGCTACTGAAACCGGAGATGGGCCATATTGGCTGTCCTGACAGACTTTACTTTACTGCTTCAACTATTTTCAATGGTGATATTCTTTCAATTGAAAGTATTTTAGGGGGAATGGCTTCACACTTGGGACCAGCCCGTCTTCACTATGAGCAAATATTTTTCATTTAATATCCGTTGACAATGTTAAGCAGACCAGGAGCAAGTTCGGGCAAGGACCATTAGTCGACTAGTAGTTGATTTGTAACGTACCTTACGCCTGCGCACTAATAGCAACGTGCGAACGTCTCTAGTCAAACGCTGGTCAAAATGTCATCGCAAATTGTCTGGGTCCTGGCTCCCTGCTGTACGTTATGAATGCGCGCGGCTATTGGTTACCAGCGATGCAACCAACCCCAGTAGGTTGGTTCCAAATAGTCGACTAGCGTAATAAACCACCGTCGACTAGACAGAGTTCGGGCTAACTATAGTCGAACTATGGTTAACCATTGGTCAACAATAGTTCTTGCGCGAACTTCCCCCAGGCTGTACCATGTAAAGTCTACGTTTTCATTTCTATAGTGTACAGGTCTGGTATCGGTGTTTATTTACGGAGCTCAAGAGGTGCCATCCTAGATGTTTGGTGCAACCAAAGAAAGTAAGGCAGATGTGGTTGCGACATTGATGAGGATGACAGACATCAGTGGCTCCAAGGTTAGTATATCATTTCTTTCTTCCTTCATTAGGGGACGTCCTTGAGCATTAACAATCTAAACCCCTCCCGTACCCCCGCACCCAAAACTTTAAGTGGGTAATACCATTTTGGCAATATAGACACATTTACAAAAGGTATTATTGGAATGTATGGCAGGATTTTCACCTCTAACGACAGTTGCTGTGCACTGCGAATCGCACATCGTGTGGTTGTTACAATACATTAAGCACTGTGGATTAACCACGGAGATCTGGAGGTGCCATCCAAGCGGTTGAGATCCTGACATCATCCTGAAACTTAGCAGCAGCATCGAGATTATCTGAAGCTGTTGACATCTTAAACTTTTAGGATGTTATCATCCCGGGACTAACTATCTCAGCATGTCGACAATGTCGTCATCCCGTTTAAATATATTGTCTCAGGATGTCGACATCCTCCGTCTAATATGTTGGCATCCCGCGTGACAAATTGCCAGGATCTGAACATCTTGGATGGCACCTCTAGAGCTCCGTAGATATACACCGATACCCATTACACTATGGAAAGACCTGCGATGTGCGTGTTTCACCAGACATTATCAAGTCTCGTTTAACTGATAGTCTTAATAATCAGAGTGAGAACTGAACACATTTGGAGGGCTGCACGGCACTGTTAAGCTAGAAGCCGATAAAGAGCAATGCATGGAAGTCCTTTATCGACGATCATGACGTTCGTAAAGGATACAAAGAGAAAAACAAGTTATTTATAGCGCTGATATATTCTTGTAGTTGATGATGATCAGTATTAAAATCGTTATGTTTTTCATTCCAAGGGCATCAAGCTAGACTTCCAACATATACCATTAACTATCTGGAGATTCCTGTTTATTTTGCAAGACAAAAAATCGAAGTAAAATCTTGACAAACAAGCTCTTTATCGAAAACCTGGGAACGACTTCATCATTAAAAAAAAGCGTAAGAGAAAATATGGAATTTTAAACTTCATAAACGGGGAAATAGAAAGTAACATTGTTTTGATGGATCGGCATTTGCGAATCATTCAAACTGGGAAAATAAATGGAAAACAATTTTTCCGAGGTATACCTGGTTAGTTATCTGATGCCCAATGTCCAAATGAAACGGCACCAGAATGACAAAGTCAGTGTAGCGGAGGGAGGAACAAAGTGGCCACAATTGTTTCCTTTCGTTTTTGTCACACATCAAAAGAAAATGCTGTAATGTTATATTCTTCTTCATGATCCATTTTGTTGGGGCGTCGAGTTCTCATGGCCTATTCTTGGTATCTCGCTATGGTCGCCATGTGGAATAGCTCCGCAGCTCTCTCTCATAAGACAGAAAAACAAAAATGACCACCATAACGCAAGCAGCAAAATAATCACAAACACAAGTTATTTAAAACATCAAAAGTTTATTGTGTCTTCCATAAGCTCTCATTAAGCAAAAATCACCAATGTCATCAGACTTTTGAAATAAATAAATGACCTTGTTGTCGAAACTGACCTTTTATCCGTCTGGGTATAGCAGTCACGTGTGTATTTGTTATCTTTTCGAAAAAGCAATAAATGGGCTGCTTAAAGAAACGGAATCGGACGAAAATGAACGAATTATCTTGGCAAAAACTTGGTTAAGAGAAAGCTTGCACCAGAATTTTCATTCTATTTGTCCGCTATTTTGAACTTTACATTTTGTTTGCATTTTGGTCACATCTACATACGTAAGATCTTTAAAGTCTCATGGGTTTTATTATTATTTTTTAGGCCTTAGTTGTTCCTGAAGGAACTCAGTGAAACAAATCTAAAGGGTTTCGACAATTACGAAATGCCACTTTCATTTGCATTTTCAATGCCCCTTTAATAATTGTGTTCTAGATGAAATTGTTCCCGATAACCTTAACAGCCTCGAAGGTCTCCACCGCGCTCGCGCGGATGAACCGTTCGGGCATCAGGAAGCCGTAGGCCCCGGTGTCTCTCAGCTCGGGGGCGAAGGAGTACGGAATGCCGGCAACGCCGTAGGCCCAATCAGCACTAGAGCCCGAAGCCTCATCTGATGGATAGGGGAAAAAATGGGGAAAACACTGTATCAAGAACTGACTATGTATTGGATGGAACTTGCGTTAGGAAAATGTAAATAGGTTTCGCCCCTCGGCGAAGGGCAAAATCAATTTACGGATCAGCCGGCCGACCCCAGCAAGCTCGGTGGTCGGGACGTAAGACGTCTCCACCAGTAAGCAGGAGGTCGTGGGTTTGAGTAGCGATGGGTTCGAGTTGTGATGAAATGAATTTAGGACAACTATCTATCATCAATTTCGTTATCGCGTCAACTATTATAAACAGTATTTTCCCTCAATAGTGCGTGCATATAAATGGCACGATACTGTTCACCCTGTGTGAACTACAGATGGCATTGTTCTAACTAAAGTCATTGAGAGAGTGCTATCTGTATTAACACTCTTGCTAATAGGTTTACTACTGTGTGCACCGTGCAAAGTGAAATTGCTCAAGGTCCCCTGAATGCAATATAAAACTGACTCCAACTTACAGATGACATTGGCGATGCTGCCCGTGGTATACTGGGTACCATACACGGCCGACAGCGCAGCTACAGCCTTGTCAGCCAGTGCTTTCTATTAAATAAAAGTGAGATTAGACTGGTTACACAGTAGTGAA